>VWZL01000009.1:192149-212149 GCA_013396915.1 Stercorarius parasiticus | reverse complement strand
CTCAGGGCTTCAGCCTTCGCACCTCTCCTGTGCTAAGGTGCCACATTGCTGCTAGGACATCACAGACCATGCGTGCCACCCATTCACCAGTGCTGGTCACGGGAAGGTGAGCGATGCCACCTGCCAAGGGGAAGGGGTGCCGCATACAGGGAGGACAAGGTTGCTTATGCTGGCCCAGAGTGCAGGGCTCAGAGAAGCCACGTAGGCCTAGTGCCCGTTTGCCAGCAGGCTCTGCTGCACTGAAGAAGGAACATGCCTGGTGTTGTCAAAGGAGAACAGCCACGACGCTCGTCCCCAATAGAAGGTGTGGTCATTCCAGACAACTCGCCCTACGAGTCAGGGGAGCTTTAGGAGAGACTTCTGCTACAAGGAGCGACTCTCCTCTGGGCTCAACAGCAACAGGAGTAGAGCCTGCCGGCAGCGCCAGCCTTGCCCCCCGGCTCCCTCCTCTCCTGCCTCACCCGGTGAGACACCGACCGGGCAAGGGACGCGGACTTCAACTCAGACCCTGTGCTCCGTGCCTGCCCCGCCCCGGGCACCGTCCCCAGGGAGCTGAACTTACTCTACAGAGGTAAAGGCTATTCGTTTATCATTCGTTACCACAAAGCGCCGTTATCCAGGAGTCCTATTTGAGAAGCTACAAGAGTATTTGGTTTTGCTCTATTTAAGAACGAACTCCTGAGGAGGGCCAAAAGCAGAGAGAGCAAAAAGAGCATGAGGCACGACCAAGCCTGTAACTTAAGCCCTATTTCAGGCAGAATACGTTACCGAGAGGGCAGAAAACAGGACACTGATAGCTGGGACCCTAATCACCGTCACACCTCTTCCTTTCCCTTTCTTCCACCTTGCTTCCGGTCACCGACAAGACTATACAACAGGATCGCGTTTCTATGCATGTGGAAAGGACTTTTCCGACGCCTGCAGTTTTGTAGCACTTAACTGACAAATACATTTGTCATCGATATTATTTTGCAAGTCAGTCAGATGCCTTATTTCCCCCCCAGAAGCAGGCGTTTGCTATTCAGGTGTTCAAAAGCCGAAGCAGGCACTGTGACCCGTGGGACGAGCTGCAGAGGGGGACGCACGACTCGGGTCCGTGACACGGCCTGCTGCGATGCAACGCAAATCCTCCCTCCGGTGCGGTACATCACCCTTGGCTTGGCAGCCTGTGCTGTTCGCCAGCTGACAGGGACTCCCATTTTCCTCTCGCTCGTCCTAGTTCACCGAGGCTACCTTCAGTTGTGTTGAACCCTGCCGTTTACTTTTATTACCCTTTGGCGTCTGCATTTGCATAGGCCACAACGGTTACCAAAAAAACCCAACCCCAACCCCAAAACAGTGAGCAAAGGATCAATAATACAGGGGAAAACCTTCCGTTCTCCAGTGAAGTGAGGTGCCACGGAAGCAGAAACGACGCCGTGGCAGAGCAGGTTACAGTGGCACAACAAAAGAGCATCTCTCCCCCTCCCTCAGCATCACCACGGGATACAACAGCAGCGTAACGAAGTGTCATTGCCGTCATTAGCGACATGACTGACTGTCCTCCGTTAATTCACCTGATGGTCAGGTCCGCCCTCTGTTCACCTCCTTCCACCTTTGCAGCGTGCTCCTAATCCTCAGACTTCAAATAGCACGGTCTATAAATCAAACTGTCAGCAGTTCCGCCTCAAAGTGAGCAAAATCGTGTGCTCAACTTCCCTTTCTTGGGTCTGTCGTCATTCTGCCTAGTAAATCAGAAGCCGATTTGCTACGTCCCTGACAGATCGGAGAGGAGTCAGCGTCAGCAGCTCCCCAAAAGCATCCAAAATTCACCCCAGTGACAACTCTTGTCTTTCCTATTGCCTTTCTATCAATTAGCATCAAGCAGAAAGCCGTACCCCCCCACTCCTGTACGTGTTCCTGAGTTCTTACGCGTTCAAAGCTGATCAATAACAACCGGGCTAGGAAGAGGCTCCGAAGCTTCTCGAGGTCTCTCCGTCTCTCCAGATGGTATAGCGAGACCCGCACCAGCGCAGCGCACCACAAACCCAGCACCTCTAAAAGATCCTGCTGAATCACACGACAGCACGTAACCAGGATGAATCTGGAGTTCGATGTTGTGTGCGCAACATGAACGAGCCACAATCCATTCCCAGGACGCGCGTTAGCCTATATGCCTTGGAAGACACGCTCAGAAATTATTCTGGGAGGTATCTGGGAAAAGCCTATATGACTCAGCAAGTCAGCAAGAGTTGTGTTTTTCATTCACAAAAAGCTTTTGCAAATGTTGCTATGTATACGTATAGTTCATTTAAGTATATATTGGACAGCCACAGAAATACGTGTATGTTCTACGTCTGTGATTCACAACGCATCCCGAGGAAAGAGCCAGGAAACTTGCATCCAATGTATGCCATACTTCCGTAGGAAACAGACACCCGCTCCTTAAGGCCTCTGCAGACGTTGCTGCGTTTGGTTCTGGTTTCAATGACCCATGCCGCCACGACAACAAAGTCCGCAGCCCTAACTAGCCCCTGTGTCCACCTTCGCGTCTGCTAGCGCTCTGTTTCTAATTGGCCTTAAGTGAATTCTGTGCCTCTTGTCATGTGCTGTGAGATATAAAATTAGCACTCAAATAGTTAAGCCACCAGGCCCTTTTGACTCCCGAGACCCTGGGTCAAGACTTAAGTTGATGGGAAACAAGCGAACGCACCACTTGGTCTTCACCCCACGCTTTCCTTCCTCTGGAAGCAACATATCAATGTCTGTATCCAGCCACACAAGGTAACAGAGAGACCCCGATTCGCGCCCTCCGATCGGTGCAGAGGAGCTTTGCGCCGGCAGCAGCCAGAAGGCGAAGGGCGCCACGGTGCCCCCGGCAGCAGAGAGGAGGGGTGGGGGGACACCCAGCGGAGAAGGGTGCTGCGAGCGGCAGAGCCCTGAGCTGGGCAAGCTCAATGCTGATCCCTCCCAGAGCCCCGAGGGGGCCAGGACCAGCCGCGGGGCACCTTGCACAAACAGCCCGAGCCAACAGCACAACCCAGCTGGTTTCCACCGCACTTCGAAGCCGGGCACTCTTCCGGTACCTCCCTTTTCCCACTAACCCGACTATCAAAGTGGCCTGACATCCAGTGACGAAAAGCACAACAGCTAAGCAAGAGGGCTAAGAACGAAGAGCAGGACTGACTTGTCCTGCACACGGACCAGAAACGCTCTGGAGCGCCAGAACGGGTTTCAGAGGCAGACAGCCGCCTCCTGGCAACAAGTTCTCAACTACAGCCTTCCTTTCCTCCTTTCCAATCCCATCGGGAACCCGGCCCAACTTTTTTGCTGCGGGCTTCAGGTCCAACAGGCACATTCTTTTTCGTGCATTCCTTTCCAGTGTTTCATCACAAAACCGAAATAAAAGAACACCCCGAAAACCCCAACACCACAGCCCAAGGCTGCAGTCAGGAGCACGGCTTTCATATTTGTTTCTTTCAAGGGTTTGTCTTCAGTCTTTGAATAAAGGGAAGAAAATCTGTATGACAAGCAAGGTCATTCTGATTGCATCTGACAGCTTGAAAGCGCACCCCTTCCTCCTCAAGAGACTTTGATCCTCTGGCTAACAGGACTTGTAGCTGCAGAAAATTACCTTGTCATCTGCACCACAGTGTTACAGGCTGCTATTGACAGCGCAAAGCGTCAGTAACCGATGCACAGACCAGCAAGGCTAAATAATTAACGATGCACACTGGCTCCCCCTTTCCCCCCCCACCGAGCAGAGGCAGCCCAGGCTGACTGCTCGCGAGGGTACTGTGCAGGCAGCTCCCTGCCTCGCCCCGGGCTCAGCAACCCCAACGCTTACTGAGAAGCCCCACCAGCACAAAGCCGAGGCCATCAATAAAGAGCGGAGACCCAAAGAAGGGCGCGTGGGAGCTGCAGAAGTTTGCCAGCTACTGCATCCGCCGGCGGAGCACAAAAGCAGCATCTGTACTTCCACTATGAACGCAGGCTAAATCCAAGAGAATCCCCCAAGTAAAAGGTCAGTGACTAATCCACCGAGTGCAGCACACCGTATCGCTTACTCCGCCTTGTAATCACACGCGGAGGCACAGGGGAAGACCCGACAGAAAATCCATCCTGGTCGGAACAACGCCTCTGGCTACTGGCTATGAAAAGTGCATTTCTAAAAGCCATGTCGTGATTGAGATGAAGCAGGGAAGGCAGGGGAAAGCTGAGCCACCCGAAGGGTGGAGACACCAGGTGAAGCAGGCAGGCGAGGGGAAGAGTATCACGCGCCTCTGATTGCTGGTTTGCCTCCTCACAGCAATGCCCAGCTCCCTTGAACACCCAACGGAGCACCTCCACTGAGCACCTCAGACTCTCACGCCGCTGGAAACGTCCAGCGGGAAGGAGAAGGCATGTAGAGAAAAGGGAAAAGGCACAATTTTCAGCAGATCACGTTCCTAACTCCCCCCACTCCTTAGGTGTTCTTCGGACTTAGAGGCTGGCTGCCGCCCCTGTCTCCGTTTGGCACAACTGGAGTAAGCCATCTGGTCTGCCCAGCTGGCTGAAATTCACCCCAAGTTTTCTGCTCAAGAAACGGCACGGGAAAGCTTAGACGAGCCGACCCTCTTTCCAATTCCTACTTGTACTACCAGAGCGCACAGTCTGCGCTCACCTAGGGCAGCGCTGACGAACCCGCGGTCGCCCTTTGCTCCTTCTGCCTTTATCAGAAGTTTATTCTCTTCCGCACGCTCTTAACACGTCTCAGATCAAACACAAATATCAAAGCCAAAGCAATTTGCATCTATCACCTGTAATCAACATCACTGGCAAGGCTGCTGTGGCATCCCGGGCTTCACCTGCCCCGCGAGTTCAAAGGCTACAGCTACAACCATTAGCATATTTCCACAGACAGGGCAAGCAAACGAGTGAATATTTGAACAGTGCCAAAATATCACAACGCTCCTCCTCTGCCTCAGAATTGGATTTGTCAGTTCTTAAATTGTGTGCATTTTCAAGCAACGCAGCTTGCAGTCTGAAAAGCCATCACACAGTCCTCATTTCTATGGCAAATTGCTTCATAAACCTTAAGTTAAAGGATAACGTTACATTTCCCATTGCAATTAGGCAGTGCCTCCTGACAGACTCAAGTAACGTGTTCCGTATATAGTTCGTTATTTACCAGGGAGGAAGCTGCAAAGATTCCTGCTTTCACGAGCAATTGGATACGAATAAAATCCGGGACCAGCCGCAGAATGCTTTTACCTCTGCCACTCAGCGGGAGGCTCCTCGCCGGTGCCACATTCCAGTGGGGACCAAGGAAGAACAAACAAGGCTATTTTCCCTGAGACAACGCACCTGGACTCATTGGATACGTGCTTCTCGGAGAAAAAGGAAAAGCGGGACGCAGACAAGTAAATAAATGTCTACCGGGAGTCACCAACACGCGTCACAGGATGGAGTCACCTTCCAGGTGCTGCGATGTCACGCGTGAGCTCCGGACCCGACCCGAGCGCTGGCTGGCGGCTGGCTCCAGGGGCCGAGAGTGGGAGGCGGCAACAGGCTACGACCATTTGTCAACTGGAAGATGGGGCGGAATTCATTATGCTGTTACACGGGGGTATAGCTGAGAACGGTTTCAAGGAAAGATCTAGGTGGTAATAGGCACCTTCGCGGTCCATGCTGGAAACTCTGTCTTCAAACCACCAAAGTGATTCAAAAGCCCCATCCTGACTGATTTCCAATGCGACTCAGGATCCTAGCCCCCTCATACTTGTTTTTTTCCTGAAAAGGTCATCACTTCTGGTTTTGCCATTTTAACAGGGTTTATTTAGTAGAGAGTTTCCAAGACTGATTTTTCAGCAATGACTTTGATACTGAAGAAACGGACTCTACCCCAGCAGGGACAGTAGGAAATACCCTGTCAACCCCATGAAGCAGGATCCCACTCTCGTTTATGACGCACCAGGAGAAGGGACGGCTTCTAAGCCTCGCACATGCCGACATCTAAGTTTCCAGTGAGGTAACCCTGACGAGATCTGACTGAGATCCAACTTAGTTTCTCAACCAGGCTGTGATCGATCCTTATTTACCTGGATGCCGTGTCGCTCCTGTCAGGTGAAATAATTCTGCACCGGGCTTTTCCGCGTCGCGCAGTAGAGGAAGAGCCGTACGGAGAGGTCTGGCGAGACGAACGATAGCCACGAGGAGCAGCTCCATCAACTGGCCTAGCGCTGAGCGTGGGCACTTCCCACTACGCGTCCCAGAACTGCGTTTAGTTACGGTCTCTACACGCAGACTTATCAAGAGGTGAAGTAGGTTTCAGATTTGACCAGCACTCTGCCAGCAAACTGATTTTGGGGGTCAACGGGAATAACCGACTGAAACGCGGGTTCATCCTCGGGGTGCCAGATGCCTGCGTTCAGCTCCCGCTCCCGTCGAAGACTCACAGAGACGAAGCTGATCGCAGTCAGTCCGCACGTGAGGTTCCCCCGCTAAAGGAGGGGGCAAGAAGCCATCCTCTCTTCCCACACAGCACGTTTGCTTTTGAGATGGCAAACCCCTCAACCAAGGAACACGCTCGCTCAGTATTTGTAGACGACGCAACTCTGGCAGTCAGGGTATTACTCGCAACATCAAGCACTGCTACAGCAATAACGAGTACAAAGCAGCAAGCCAGAGGAACACAAGAAAGGCGTTTTCCACACCGTCTGTCTAGTTCTGCTTGAGACAGTATCACAAATAACATAAAACCCTCCAGAGTACGAAAAGCAACCATAACGACTGCTGTGAAGAAGAGAAACAGGACAAGAGAGGAGCAACTGCAACGTTAAATTTCAAATTTAGGGACCGTTCTTTTCCTTCTAGCCATTTTTACGTATCAAATCACTTCCCAGCAACTGAAACTTGCATTTAGTTCATGAAATAACAGTAAACCCTACAACTTACAACGTTTATTTAGAAGGAAGGCCATCAAGGTGATGCAAAGGGGATCAGGCCTTATCGTAAGGAAAAAGTCAACAAGCTCACGATCTCGGTGGCTCAGGTAGAACAAACACATACCGCTGAGTATTTACGCGAGTAACCCCACCACCACCCCACGCTGACTCCACTGCCCACTGCCTGGCCCCACAAACACTCCAGCAGCGCCAGGGGAGCCACTCACAAGAGCAAAGGGCTCCGTGGGGCCAGCTCCGGCATCTCAACTCTCTTTTCCATGTTGTGCTGCCAGCCATTGGGCTCCTTCTGATTAAAAAAACCTAGAAATCTCCAATTATAACCCAACAATAGCTAATCCAAACCAGCGGAACTTCCGGACACCCTTTGCATCCCTAAATGTCCTATCTGCTATAATAAAAGGCAATTCATCAGAGTTCACTTAGAGCCGAGATGCAGGAATACCTCTAACTACTCCAAAGGGGGCCATGGAAGAGTATTTTATTCGTAAACTGAGGCTGCTGATTTCAATTAGCGGAGCATACAGATTACTCAATAACGCTCACAAAGGACTTCTTCCAGCCGTCCCCACGTCCCAGGAGACAGAGCCGGTAGTTGGGTGAACGGTTCTTCAACAGAAAGCAAAAACGTCAGTAACGTAACGCAAAACGTGACGAGCTTTGAGGGAGGCTGCTAACGGTTCGTTTGAAGGACGGGGCAGAAATCGGCTAGCGGTAGGCTGGTGCTCTGCACGCACGCCCCAGCACAGAAGTGCCCCTGGAAGAACCTCAGCAGAAGCTACGTGGCCTCCTTTACGCAAAGGAGCGAGGGCAGCCAAGCATCCCGATCGCCCCGCTCTGGACCAGCACGAGTGCATTTTCCCATTATAGCGTCCCAGTCTCCCTGTTGATACAGTAAATCATGGGAAAGCACAGCTGAAATCCACAGTCCCAGCTAAAAGTTCCGTGGTACTGCTGCTATCGTTCCCATTTCCAAAGCCCTGCAAAACCGGGAAACGGGCTCCCCGGGGGCCTTGCCCGATGCTCTGTGCATCTTTGTGACACCTAACACAGCAGCCAAACCCAAGGGAACCGCTTAGCTCTGCCACCAGCTCAGGCCCTGCCTTGGCAGGAAAATGCCCACGGATCCAGCTTCCAGGAAGCTCCGGGGGCTGCCCTTGCCCGTGCTGGCTGGGCACCGGCACCCAGGCAGGAACGACACGGGTGGGAGAAGCCACAGGCTTCCTCTGAACGCATCTCATCCCGCCCGGTGCAAAGGGCGGAAGGGAGGCAGCTTGCAGAAATGCTCGTCAGTGCTTGATTCAGGGAAAATTTAATGAACAAAAGGTCAAGTCACTCTAGCATGCCATCATAATCAGACACGTGCAAAGGCAGGGAAAATAATGATGGAGACATACAATTTGGCTGTGCAGAAAGGGCTGATTCCCATTTTCTTTCTGCATCACATTCTAATCAGGCTAAACATCACTCCTGTCTGCTTCTGCTAGCCAATTTTTAAGGAAGCGTTCATCTCTTCAGGGTTATTTCTGCGGGCTTTTTTTTCCCCCAGAGTTTTTTTCTCCTCCAAGAAGAGAGATTGAGCAAAGTGTGATAAAAAGTGTTGAAGTGTTGCCTGAACAAAGGTGAAGTCAAAGCAAGACAGAAAAAGACGAGACACTTGCCAAAACAATTTGTGCAGGTTGCAGAGATGAATTCAATGATCCTTCGCAAGGGCACGAGCAGAATAGAGTGCGTGCGCACTGGTTTTTCTCCTTCCTTTTCTAAGAAGCCCCCTGTTTAAAAACAAAAGTCCGACTGTTGAGCCTATCTCCAGCCCCGTTAAGCCCACGGAAGGCCCACCCCCAGGCTTCAGCGCAAACACAACACGAATGCCGAACACCACTGGGAGCTTCAGGTGGTTTTCCTGGGAAATAGAGTGCCCTGGCCGGACCAGCAGAAGGCCCTCTCACAGCTGCAAGCCCACAGAAAGCCACGTCAGACCCAGGAGTCCGCACTCATTTTTCACTCCACACCACACCAAGAACTCCCCTCAAGTACAATTTTCCACGTACCAAACCCAGTAATTTCCCAACCACAAGCCCAAGCTTGACCCCCCCGGACACCTTCCCCAGCCTGGGGAAGCTCCGCATGCCCTGTACAGCCAAGGCAAACACCTGCTCCTCCTCTGAGCAGCCTCTGAACCTGAGCGAGCTCCGACCGCTTTGGGTTCGTCCCCAGCCCCTGGCTTTGGGGCACGCAGGGGTGAAGAGCGCTCTGTGCACAGAGGCCCCTGTTCCCTAGGCTGGGATATTCCTTTCTCCAGCCTATTCCCCAGCTTACACTGTAAAAATTCCCACCAAGAACTAGGATGCGTGCGTGGCACCTGGATAAAGAAAGCGTAGGGCAAAGGAGATTAACACCCCCGAACAGAGCATAACTTTTAACTGACCATTTGCCTTCGCCATTGTGGCCAGAATTCCTGACACGTGCAATTCAGACGAGAACAGCAAGGTGTGCCAGGACCTCGCTGAAGAGCCCTCAGGGCTGCTCTACACATGGACAATGATCCTTTTGGGGCTCAGACTCTGACCCGGCCGTTTCCGCCCTCTCCTGACGCACCCTGCTCCACCCCGCTGTCTCCAAAATACTCCCTATTTCAGGGAAGCCAGAGAAAAGGGCTGCTACCTGCCAGGGTGACCTTCTACAGCAAGGAGATTCTCGTAGGAGATCCAACAATTCATCTTGGGGAGACAGGACCAGACACACCCTTCACAGGGAAGAAGCAAAACAACTGAGGGTTTGACCCCTCGTTCTTCAAGGCAGCCCAGGCTCCAGGATACCTGCGTGGAGCAGAAGACGGGGAACACGCAGGTATGAACAGGGCTCTGCTGGGCCCACCAGGAGATGTGCGTAGCCTCCTGCCGTGTATCCCGTCATGGTCAGCAGCAGATGCCCGAGGAAGACTACGTGAACTGCGTCAATGCGCAACAAGACCCTCTCACCGATCTTCCCCACCCCACAGAAAATGCTCAAATGGGCCGAACTCATCGGAATTGGGCCCTCGGAGTTCAGCTTGCCAGGTGAACGCCACGTTTCCCTGAGTGGGGGTGGCTACAGTCACATCCCGCTTCCTTTTGGTCCTACCCGGCTGCCTACGGGCCTGCGAGGAGTCAGGCCCTATCATTATGCTGCCCCGTACGACGAAGGTTTTATAGCCCGACTGAAAACGCAGATCTTTTCCCCTGGGTGACCCGGGGCGGGGTGAGCACGGATAAGTGACAGGCAGGCACGTTTTTATGTGATAAATAATCAGTTGTGCGCTCAGCGTGTGATTCTTGTTAAAATCCGGCGTTGGAACAGCTCCCGAATTGCACTGCTACCACCTCCACCAACCTCTTTTGCATCTCATTGGCATTTGAGAACGTTAATTGACTCATTATTTCAATTCATATTCAGGGAAGGAAGTTGATTAAGGCAGGCAGATGCAGAATCTCCAGACGCATTTGTAGCCGCGTTGTTGTCCCGGCAGTTTACCCGAGTTATTAGAATACTTAGGGGGTAATAGCCAGGAGAACAGGGAACGAGCCCTGGGAAGGGGGGGTCCCTTGCAGAATTTGTCTTGAACCCCCGAGGACGCGGCCTTGCCCTTCAGCAGACATCTCCCTGCCAGAGCGCCAGCAGCAGGGCCGTGCTGCCCGAGCACACACCCCGACGGCCCCAGCACAGCCAGAGCCTGCCAGGAAAGCAGGCACCACCGCTCTGCCCCGGGCTTCACTCGGGGAGGAGAGCCTTCCACAGGCGCTCTCCGCCCGTGCCTCAGCATCCTTTTTTCAAAAGCACAGGCACTGCTACTGTCAAGACCATGGCTCTGCGTCCATGTCAAACAGGGCACCAATTTGCATCCTACGACTTCTGCTACGTTTCGCTAGCAGAACGGCATGAAACACGCAGTGAGGAAGGAAGAACAAACGTCTTCTGCGGACATTGTCAAGTGTCTACATATCGCGGTTGGGTTTCAAATGCACAGGGCTCTTCTCGGGCCCACAAGCAGCTGCACCTACTCACAGTCTCTGAAAAAGCTGAAATCCTTTTCTCTCTTCTTACAGAAGGGAAGGGCACTTTTAGTACGGGTCTGCCCCAAAGACAGGAAAAAAAAAAATTAAAAATCACAGCCAGTCTTCACCCGATCTTAATCTGTGTAAGCCTTTCAGTAGCGTCTGGTGGCGACCACATCAGATTTTCTGTTGTGCCACCTCCACGACCCAAACCATCTCAAGCTCTATCAAACAGCAGGATCCGTTTTAAGAAAGCTCCTGTTGATACGCAACAGCTTCACACACGTCAGGACAGGAGGGTGAGCAACTTCCCTGCTCTGCGGCAGTGCAGTGTTGGTGCTCTTCCCGAGAGCCCCGCTCGTCACTACCAGCCTCTACCTTCAGATGCACAAACACCGCCCCGAAGAAGGAAAATACCCCTTATGGAAGTGCGTTAGGAGTGACACCGCAGACAGTAACGGCTCCTTTGGAGCTGTTATGATCTGTCATGTAAATACGTAATTAAGGACTTGTTGAAATGCAGATTATGTTAATATATATTAAGGGTCTTCTTAAAATGCAGATTATTGACCCACTGGAACCAAATGACTCCTCTGGAGCTGTTCATAAATACACATTTACATTTCGAAGCACAGACTACCAACCCAAAACTCTAGTAGCTTCCCTTTAGTGACTTTTCAAGCTGCCTGTGAGGGCATCTACGAGGAAAAGAGACACTTGTAAGAAATTTTCTGGACAATCGCCATCTATGTACAGGAGAGGCTCCTCAGCAGAGAGGGTCTTTTATAAAGGCGCAAACCAGTGGCTCAGTGCCTCGCTCCAGCTGACGCTTCCTCAAGTCAGGGAACTCTGGACACGCACCCACGCAAACGTAAACTTTTCCCCCCCTGCCGTAACGAAAATCGGCAGCTCAGCACTACAGACTCAGGCCAGCCTTCCGTGCTCGGCAACGCAGCTCGCCATAAAGTCACGTGATGCTAACAACGAAAATATCAAGTAAAATTAAGAACAGTCTCTAAACCAAAGCAGCCTCCTTGCAACAACCAGCATCTCTCCATCTCTTACCAAGCTCCACGCGCACCTCTGCGTCAGGGATATTTTTGCTGCTTTCCCAGAAGCGCGTCCTCTGAACCAGAGCAGGTAGCTGGTACGTGGCTGACACCTTCTACTGCGAGGGCACAACTCGCACGGGCATCGCTTGCAGGTGTGTCTCTCTATACACTAATCTGTACCCATCAAACCTGTACCTAGCTAAATCAGAGAGCTTGGTGCAAGTCAAATTCAAACGCCTGCCTGAAAGCTTTTCAAAGCAGTGCTGTGCTCCTCAGCCCAGCAGCAGCAGATGTCTAGGGTCACGCAGCAGACCCGACTGCTGAGAGAGGAGAAAGCAGAAGGATCCAACTGTTTGGAGGCAGAGACCCATCCTGGAACGGAGATACCAACCGATACCCGATAGGGCAATTGCTTCTCCAGGGAACTCCACTGTAAACCGCCTCCCGCCCCGCAACAGCTTTGCCTCATTGCTCAGCTCGGCTTTGTCCGGGGGATACCTTCACAGCTGCCCCTCCACGAAAATATCATGAGCCAATAAACCAAACAGCATCTTGGTTCTCTCCGAGTCTTGACATTTGTTCACAAGCCATGAATTGGGCAGAATACGGTAGCTACTGGGTAGAACTATGAAACAAGACACTGGGAACAGCTTTTTGCTTGGTTCCCCCCCCCCCGCCACAAGCTGGTGTGAGGAACACAGGCCTATGACATGAACACAGCTATATCCCATCCTACCAGCTGAGGTTTTGGCGTATCGAATACGTCAGGGGGAGCATTCGTAGGTATGCACTGCCCGATACTCCAGGGGGAGCAGGCAACTCCACCAAGGAATCTGCTTGCTTAAGAAACTACTTTCCCTGACTTACACAGAGAACAGGTTAATTCTATCAAACAGTAGCATTGAAAAACCGCAAGCTAACAATTATTCTAAAATCCAGACTGCACATGGAGCCATCTCAGAACCTGATAGATGCCCAGAATTTCCATGGAAACTTAACCACTCGAAATGTAACACACACTTGTTAAACCAGAAGTCGTCAAAATCTGCCAAGGTAGACTTTGCCCACCAGAAGGGAGTTTAGCACTGAGAAAAACAACTTCCCCCCCCGCCCCCCGCTCTGTGGTCAAGAGACAGCATTAACCGCTAGGGCTGGTTCGTCTTTACGCAGAGAAGCGGCTGAGTTTCTCTCCCTCAGAACAATCCTGTCTATAAACGTTCACCAATAACGCGAGACTACAAGCTGGATTTGTACCGGCATCACTGTAGAAAATCGAGAGTGCTAACAACACTCTTTTGGAGAAACACACGCTCAGGGCTCCGTTTTCAGACAATCACTTTTCAACGGTGTTTAACAGAAGCTGAGGTAGCTGAGGAGAGCTGGGGAGAGAGACGGGGCAGACCTTTAAAGAAACGAAAGCCCAGATTTGAGTTGAAGAGCCGTACGCTAGGTGAGATCTTCATCGCTGCGCTCACAGAAGTAGCTCTTCTGACATCAAATACGTAAGACTGCTTAAAAAGTATAATTAAAGTGCCTGGGAAAAGGGGACAGGCATCTGGCCTAAGATGGTAAGAAACACGAAATCCACCTGATTCCGCTCAGTATTTTGGAGGTGCTTGACTTGCGGTATCTTTCACTGTTGGTAACTCGAGCTCCACGCCATAGCCCTTCTTCTTCCACTCCGGTAACAAACCGCACAGCTGACCTTCCCATTCACACCCACTTCTCGTATCTCCTCTCTTCTTTTTCCCCCAGATCGTCTGATCTTCTCGGTTACAAAGAGCTCACATCGAGCGCAACAGCCCACAGTGCGTGCACGTTTCTAGTCAGCTTCCTCGGAGTTTCTACATCTCATCAGTTTGTAAGCCACATCATTTGCCATTAACATCACCAGGTTTGAAACCCAAAGAGCTATGGGGCATCAGATAGCAGCACGCTTCTAAACAACGTTTTAGAGGACTTTGGCAGCAGAGCCATAGGTGCTGTGTGCCAAAGGAAGCTGGGGAAGCATCTGCAGGATGTTCTAACTCTTACGAGGTACTTCAGTATATTTTGCAGCTACGCAGCTATAGTTTAAATCAATTCCTTACTGAAGTAATCGGACACCATGAGACAGAACTATCAGAGTCACCTGCCACTCAGGTCGTTCAAATTACCTCCACGAAGGAGCTGCTGCCCCACCACACACCGCACGCTGCACAGTTTGCTTTACCTTCTGTGTCGCAGCACCTGTTCCAAACATGATGTCACAGCGTGAAGCTGAGACACGCTCTCGGATAGCCCTGCTCCTCTCAGCCCTCCGCTCCCGGCCCCGCGAGTCAGTGCCACGCTGTCCCCTCCGTCAGCGGCAGCGGATCCAGAGGTCACCGTCAGCCTTTGTCGGGAGCTGCCACAGAGAACGCTGCAAGGACGCAACCATGGTGGGAGCCAACTTGAATCCACGCCAAATTGGACCGCGCGGAACATCGTTGAAGTTAAGGCAAGATCAACATATGCGACAGACGACACAGCTATCACCCACCCTGCTGTGGGGTGGCGGGGGGACTGGGGGACCTCTGACTCCGGCATCCCTGGTGAGAAAGCGGCGGAGGCCCTTATCTCTCCTGGAAGCCTTTTAGGGATTAAGAAAAGGTGTTCGGGGAGAAACACTGCAGACTCCAGGAGTAAAACGGTACTCTTGAGAAGAAGCTAAAATAGAAAAGGAGAGGTACAGAGCGTTAAAGCGTAACAGGCAGCAGCGGGGAGAATGAAGTCAAGATGATGCTTGGGAGGTTCAGGTGAATTTCATGTGCTAGCTAAACATCTTCCGCCCCAAAAGTTGCTAACTGTACATTGAACGGACACAGGACTGAGCTTCTGACTAAGAGCCGCAGTACTGGTGCCGACCGCTTGAAAACCCCCCCTCAGCTTTCGGGAGAAGGTGGTTTGCAGAAATCCTTCAGACCTCCTCAGGTTTGCCCAGTGCTATTCCAGGCTGCTCGTCTAGCCGGTCAGACACGTTCTGAGGGAGCAGTTTGCTGTCACACAGCGACAACCCGTCAAAATTGAAACGTTTAGCATGTTTTGACAATATATCACTTTCCCAAACGACAAAGGAACTTCTGATAAAGCCAATTCACCTCATTGTGACTTTCATTTTGATTTTCCCTGCTGAAATGAGGTTTTCATTTGAAACGTTTTATGTTTCCATATGAAAACACAGTACAAAGAGAACAAAGCATTTTGATTGACTGGGATTTTTTTTGCAGAAAAGGGAACAATGGAGGTTGAAGTAATTGTTTTGCTAGGCTCCAGTTCAGAACTGAAAGGTCACCGTTTTCTCTGTGATCTTTAGAACACAATCCAGACTTGATTCCAGGTATTAATTACCGTGCGAGTGGCTCTGGAAACCCCACGCCGCTGGCGATAACGTTGTGTGGAAGCGCGGGCGACACCAAAGCCTGGCTCTTACGCCCACCCTACCCGCTGCCTCCGTGGCCAGCACAGGAACCACTGTCCTACACACCGAGCCGGATTTGGACCCCAAAACGGCCGACACGCACATTTGAATTTGTGCTGCTTTTGTCTCCCCCAGCCGCCTTCCCAGCGCAGAACCGGCCGGCTGAGGGGTCCCCCTCCTCTCGGACCCAGCCTGCTGCTCCCAGGGGGACGCCGAGGGCCTGACCCAGCGCTCGGTAGCATCTGCGGGGTCAGGCGCAGAAGTCCCCTCGCTCCACGGGGCCTGGGACCAGGCGCAGTCCCGGGAGAGGCAGGAACAGCAGGAGTTAAAGACAAGTAGCTGCCACACCAAGTGCTTGAGGGAGAATAAAAGCCGTTCTTAAAAGAAAAGCTGGCTTCCTGACAAACACGTTCCAGCAGATACGATTATCTTTAAGGTCTGCTGCTTTACCAGTAGTCACTAATAATAACAGACCGCCCTGAACGCGATATTGAGTGTCTGAAAACTGAATATTCACTGTAAAAACTCTTATTTACTTGCTCTCTCCAATTAGCAGTTTAATGCAGAGGTTGTCAAGTGGTGCCACGTGTGTGGTGTTGCATGAATCCGAGGACGGACCGTTCCTTACGCTCGAACCATGGCGGCGTCCTTTGTCACCTGCATCTCTTCGGTGCTGTCTATCTATGCTGTAGATTCTTCTGAAAAAGGGGACTTCACAAAACGAAAAAACGGCACCAAACCCCAACCTCCGCCACCCACTTTTGTCAAAATTACTTGGAACTAAAGGAAGAGCAAGTGCCGCGCTAAGGAAACAAAGCAAGTCCAGGTCTTCCAAGCATCTCAAGTCTCTATCAAACCTCAGCTGTTTCCCAACTGGGGGGACAAAACGCCTTGCTGTGACATGTTCTTGCTGCTGCTTCTAATGGTCTCGGCTGATTTGTACTATTTATATCGACTAACACGTATTTTCACCGTGAGAAAGCACAAGACAGAGTGCTGGCAAGGAGGGAAGCAGACAACGGCCCCACCTGTAAATCGGTGCTGGGCTAAAGTCTGCGCATTCATGGCTGAACCTCCTCCTCTCAGTCAGCCAAGGTTCTGTCACGGGATCCCGCAGAGCGGACAAGACCCAAACCCCAGTCACGCCAGTGGAAGGACACGCGCTCCGGCTGTTTGCTGCTTACATTGCGGAGCATAATCTGAACTGCAGCAATTCTGCTTATGGGAAACAAACAAGCTGACGGCATTATTTGGACCTGTTTCTCCGCTCATGCTGGGAAAAGACATTTCTGTCAAGGGCTCCTTTTACCGACCGAGTCAGATGTTGGCCTTAATTACTGCTTCCGATTGCCAGTGTCCAGAGTCTAAGAGCCCTTCCTTCTTTTCCACGGAGCTGGCAATATTAGCGTAGGTTTTCCTTCTGTTTTCGATTCTTTGTCCGTGACAGATTTCACAGCAGGAAACAGTTCTGTGGCATATGGCCACTAAATTACAGAAACTTCAGAAACTTCTGTCCATGAGTTAATTTTAAAACTGAAGAAATGGAAAGTTGTTTTAAAAAAAAAAAAACCTAGACCAGACCACATGAAACCCTCTCCCTCTTTACCTGCCCTTAAACGTCTCTGTGCACTGTCTCTGTCCCCGTCTGCCGAAAGCGCCGCGCCGTGGCTGCTGGCTCACCCTGTCGCCCGTGCGAAGGAGAGCGGGGACAGCACGGGAGGGGTGCGGAGCAGCATCCTTCCGCACTAACGCCCCGCAGCAGCCACCAGCGGGCCGGGCAGGCATCGCGACAGATTGAGGAACTGCTTCCCAGCTTGGGCCGAGAGGTGAAACGCTGCCCCAGAGGCAGAAGGGGCTGTAGGGACGGGGCGCACCAACTAGTGACCCATTTTCAAAAAGCAAAAGGTGGAATGAAACTTCTGTAGGCGTTTGTAGGTGACAAAATGCGCTGTAAAAGAGCGTGAAGCGTTTCTAGATGGCATAACATTCCACACATGCATCAAGACCAGGAAGGAACTGACAAAACATCAGAAAACGAAACTCAATAACTTTACAGCCCAAACCCACCGGAATCTCCCGGAAAACCGGACAAACTAAACCCACACGGCTATTTCATGCATCTTCGATTCTCTCTTTGCCCTGCGCCAGGAGAGATTCTCCTCACCTAAGGCTGAACACGCTCCTTCGGGAGTACATGGAATAACTCCGTGGAAGCACCTGGTACAGGGAATTTGCGTCTGATGGCTCCAGCCAAAACACCGAGCAAAGGTTAGCTGGGCTGTTTTTTTTTTTTTAAGCTTTACAAGTGAGGAATTAGGCGTTACCGAATGATTAAAAATGAAGGGTCTTACGTACGATTTCTTTTGAGAATGCACAATTATTGACGCAAAGGCTCCGCCCTGCAAGGTGCTGGTGGAAGCAGGAAAGCAGCCTGGCAAACACAGCAGCCTGTCGCTTCCCCACGCCACCTTCACTGAAGCAAGGCGCTCCCACCACGGGCAGCGACACGGCAGCCATCTGAGGGAACACCGCCGCACGATACCTGGCGTGCCACGGAACCAGGACACTAAAAGCATTTTCCACCAGCACAGCGTCGGGCACATCGCTCAAACTGGATGTGCCATCACCCGTAAGGGACCCCCAGAGGGGGACGCTGCTCCACCGTAACCACGTCTGTGATGAGTCACGGTCCAGTCCTTCGAGCGAGGAACCACAACCACCACACACCTTCCGTCACCACCTTCCCCCCACCTCGGCTGAGCCAACAACCGAGGCAACGCGTTTGCTACAGGCGAACGCAGAGCAGCCCTGACGTGCCGGTGCACTTCCACCAAAGCAGAACTCGGCCTCTTTTAATGATGGTATCTCTACAATCTTGGCGAGCTGTTATTCTGTAAACCAAGAAGATTAATGCTGCTGTGCAAACACTCTGATTGGATCTGGCACAATCAAGGTTTCTTAGTGAGAAAGTGTACGGTTTCCTAATGCGGCTGACAGAAAGCCGCGCTCAGACCTTTTCAAAGGCTTTCAGGAGTTATTATCACAGATTAACTGTGGCGTGAGCAAAAAGGTTTAAAGTCTTGTTTGTACCTAGCCCGTGGCTCTAAATTAGCAACTTATCTCTTAAATGATCAATTGAGTCATAGGCGTTAATGAGTCAAGTTTAGCCAGAAGGGGTGAGGAAGGAGGGAGAAAGATCCCAAGCCACTGCCCTGCAAAAAGGCAGCATGAAAACCTCAATAATTTCTAAAGTCAAATTGCATTTTAATCAATGCCTCCCAAATAAGATGAAGAAGCCACACTGTGACTTCCCCAGCTGTAAAAAATGGAAGTCTGGTTTCACATTTGCATGATTTTGAAGGTCAAATGCCTGCTATCCAAGTCTTACTGATCCATATGGACTAGAAATGCCACAATATGCAATCATCATGAAGGCAGATTGTCTCCTGTAAATCTGTCCTTTTTGTAACACATTCAAAATGTACCGTATTGGATGGATTATAAATCCATTCAGGAAACACAAGCAATATTGTACCGAGTGTCTCTGGTTTGTGAAAACCCATGCGTACGGGTGAATATGCACGTATGTGCGTGCGTGGATCCGTGAGAGAAGCAGAGACAGATGGCCCAGTCCTGCCCTCACTGAAGTCAACGGGAGTTTTTGCCATCACTTCAGAAGACGGAAGCTTGGATTTGGGCAGAAAGGCACTTTTATTAGCACAATGCTTATTCTAGCCGTGTTTAGAAAGGAAAAACGCTTACTGGTGCCGGACCAGCAAACGGGCAGGGCTGTCGGGCAGTTTCCCTGAAGGGAGCGCACTGCTGTCTGTTCTCGTCCCTCCTCTCGGGGAAACGGGGCGGCGGCGGGAGCGGCCGGGCAGCAGGTACCGGCCATACTCGGGCTCCTGCATTCCTCGGTCCAGGAGGAAGCGCGGGAACTCTGTTTCACAGCAAGCCATTACTCATTGTTCTCATGTTGGGGACTTTCGAACGACACAGGTTTTTAAAAGATTTCAGGATCGCTTTTGAGGGCAGGGCTGGGAGGTCGCTGCTCTCTCTTGCAGCCGAAGAGCGCGCAGCGTTCTCGTTTCTCAATTTTAACAAATCACTTTACACGTTGCCTTTTTTTTCTTCCAGCACATGTAATTGAAAAGAGACATATGGAGACCAGCATGCAAACCCTGCAAACATTTCAGCATAGCTTCAAAACTAATGCTAATCAATTTTTTGGAACTTCTTTCTCCCCCGCCCCCCCTTCCGTTAACTCAAGAGCAAGTTCTCAAGAACCCAAGGTGGCTTTTTAAAGACAGTCAGCGCAACAATCCTCAGGGAGTGACAGGGTGCCTCCCCAGCAAATCTTCTTCCTTCCCCCCCCCCCAGCAATCCCGTGCACAGCCGGGGTCACCCACAGCGCTCGCACAAAAGCCGCTGAGCTGCCGGGCTGGGAGAGCTGGGATCAGCACATCTGGGAAACCGCAGCCTGACCACATACAGCGCGAGCTGCATCCGGCACCACTTCCCCTCTTGTTTTCCCATGACCTTGTCAAGAAAC
>VWZL01000009.1:123142-192117 GCA_013396915.1 Stercorarius parasiticus | reverse complement strand
ATCTCCTTCTGCATGATTGTGCCGAACGTTACCTGAGAACAAGGAAGGCACAAGATGAACAGACCTTTACAACAGAATGTGCATCTGCCAAGACAAAAATACCCAGCGAGCTTCTGGTGCTGGCACAGTGACAGTATAAGCAAGCTGTCTTCGCAATGATTTTGCAAATGATCCATTACAAGATTCGAGTATGAATTCTGCAAAGGCCGTAGGGCCCCAAGGGCAACACATTCTATATACCGCCACCTAAGCGTTCACCAGATAGACAGGGCTACGGGCTAAACAGAAATCCTTCCAAGACTTTTTGTACAAATGCTTTGCAACAGACTTGTGAGTTGTTTTTCCCTCTCTCTCCCTCTCTCTCTTTTTGTTCAGTTGCCTGGCATTCGCTAACCCACAAGCTGCTGTTTCCCTTTCCGAAGAAGCTCTGATGGGTGGAGGGCCAGGAAAAATTAGCCCAACTGATGAATGCAATCTCGACAGAAAATATGTTTTTTATCAGAGACCACATGTTGCCAACAGCAATTAAAGTAAAACTGGGAGATTTCATCGGATATAAGCCTGCATAAAAAACCCAGACTCACTTATCAGGTATCTGTCAGCTCAGGCGGATTACTCGTGTGCTCTGCAGCCTGCCAGCGGCCAGGGAAGGGGCGGCCACCGAGTCCCCGGTGTCGGCGATGGCACTGACGGCAGCAAAGGACGTCCCAGCCACAGGGGCAGGAACACAAAGAGAAGCAGGCACGCTTGTCGGGAGCCCGCTTCCCACCCTACCAGCGCAAGTGTCAAACGCGCTCACCGGCCCCGGAGGGAAAACAGCTTTGAATCACAGCCATGGCAGACCAGAACCTAGCCTCACGTGCAAATGCACGAGCTCTGAGCTGTATTTTTATTTACAGGGCCGTGCCGTGCATTTTAAGTAAGAAGTAGAAGTGACCAGACAGAGCATGAAAACCCTGGCTGACAAGAACTTGCCCTCATTAGTGCTATTTGTATTATATACGTTCCGTTCATGAAGTGGCTGAAGCTAGGAACCTTAGCCTTTAGAGGAGCTGAATAAATCACGACAATTGGCATTTCACTACCGAAGACAGACAGGAATTTCCATACGGGCTGTGAATCATTTTCCCAGCTACCCGTGTCAGGCAAAGAATTTACCGGGATTATTTTCTAAAATATCTAGTGTATGTTATTCAACCGTGTCCATTAGCCTTGATTTCAAGTGACTACAGTACAACGATACACTTAAAAACTCACGGTCACGGAGAGCATCACTTGGCATCCTCTCTGTGTTGTCCGTCAGGTCATCGCAAGCTGAACAGAGTAACACCGGTTCTAACAGCGCCGGGTCCAAAACGCTAGGAAGCGAAAAGCCCTTTTCCATCCATCACACACGCCGACTCCTACAGCACCGGCCTGCACCGGTAAAAAAGAGACGCTTCTCGAACAAACTAACCCTAACACACCCGCAAGCTAAATATTTCCGAAGGTTTAGTAGCTAATGCAGGAACTTTGAAAGGCATGACAGAAGGTAGACGCAATTCTAGTGTTAAAAAAGAACAAAACAGCCTCACAGACTCGAACAAATGAACTCAAAACAGAAAGACAGCAAACAGACACATGCTCTTCTATGAGGGAAAAGCAGCCTGTGATCCGAGGCGGTACGGGCCAAGCCCTCGAGCACCGGAGTCAGCCTGTGTACCTCTGTACGGGCACAGACAGCCCCCCAGGTCTCCTTTCACACACCCTGGTACTCGCCACCTGTCCAACAGCGGAATTAGTAGGGGAGGAAGGTCCATTTCCCCCACGAATGCAGTACTAAGCAACATCCACTGTTTGCAAAAAATTGCCGTCCGCAGACCAAGTAGATACAAAGGTTCATTCCTTCCCGTCCCTTCCAAAAACCTTTACTATCTCCAAAACTATTCCCTTAGGGGAAGAGGATTCCATCCCAATTTGCTGACTACTCATAATAAACATGACTTGGAAATCCAAGTCAAGGGCATGTTTCAGACAGACAGCACCAACAGCCTTTTTCGTTTTAAAGCAAGCTTTTTTTTTTTTAAAAAAAAAAAAAAACCCACACAACTCCCAAACCCCAAACCCCCCACTGAAGTTCCCAGTCCAATTAGGGCGAGTTTTCAACGAGCAGCACCTCAGGAACAGGGAAACTGATAAGATGAACCTTAGGTACCATTCCGGAAGCGAGAGGAGGAAACCAAGCGCCTCACGCAGGCGACGGTGCTACAGCACGGCAGCTGTGCTGGATGCCCAGACTGGCCCTAGCAGCTCTGTGCTTGGCCTTTGGCCGTCAGGTCCCACGCGATACGTGCCACCCGCTCAAGCTGCAGTAACTCTGTCATGAGTCTGAAGTCTTAGGCCAAAAGGGTGTGTTAAAGCACAGGGCTACATCTGCTTTCCCTTCTGAGGTTGAAGCCAAGAGGATTTATTTGTTGACTAGGTGACCCGGAGAAGGACAGGTCCTGTGACTGATCTACAAATTATTTTTAAAGCATCTGCAGAAATAACTGTCCTTAGTACGTGACAAACCATTGAAACTGCATACATCTGCTTTTATTTCATGGTCAAACTGAAGTGAATACAGAGGTTCAGAGAACGCCTCCAGCTTTCTATTTTTTTTTTTTTGGTTTAGTCCTGGAACTGAAGATTTGGCAGTAACCCAGAGAGCGACAAACCAGGGCTCCCGGACAATACCCTGGGCTATACCGGGAACCAAAACCAGCAGGACGAACATCTCGGCTAAGAAGCCTTTTCTGAGCGCATTGAGATTTTACAGTAACCAGCAGTATCCACAAAAAGCTGGAAGAGACTGTTCACCCAGGTTTAAACATACAAATCACGTTATTGTAGATTTATGACACTCTTCACATACATTCCTATATGCCGAGATATCTATACTCCTATACACGCAGATATACCCAAAGTTAACCACCCAGGGGCTGTGGCACGCTCCCATGTTTTGGACACAGACAACACCGGGAAAGGTTTCCACAACAGCACATCCGGTGGTGCTACAACACACGGCTACAGCGACACTTCTTTGTTCCCAAGCTCCAGCCTCTGCCAAGCCCCCGTTCCCAAAAGTCAGCATCTCTGAGCATCAGCATCGCCTCCATCCCACAGGTTCAGAGCTGCAGCAGCAGCAAAGTAACGCACCGTGAAGCAATTGCTGCCGTAGTTTTTCTTCCTCTACAAATAATACTCCGTCACGAGTAAGCTGAAGCTGGCGAAATTCCACCGCCTGCGGTAGCCTTCACACCATAAAAGCACCGAGCCCGCTTCTACCAGAAGGCGTGCGAGACCCGAGCCAGCCCTGCCTCACCTGCCTCAGCTGAAGGTCAGCTAGCCCAGCCGAAAGCGAGCCAGGGCGAGCAGCTCAGCTAGTCCCCGGGCCGGCCTGACTCCGCAGGCAAGCTGCTGGCAGAGAGCATCCTTCAGAAGGAAACGCTGAAAGAGCAGCTAGGCAGGGAGAACCCATGCCTTTGTGGGGTTAAGAACATCAAGGAGAGTATAGGGAGACCTGTTTAAATGGCCACCTTTATATTTTTAAGTCCCTATTATGCTCAACTTAGTAATTCTAAATCCCAGGCTCTGGGAAATCACACAGACTTAAAAATCATGGCTCTGGTCTGCCCTTCAGTCTTCCACACCTTCCTGCGCTCAACCTTTTGCTGCAGGGTGCACCTACACCGCACAGTCATCTTCCTGCTCTCGTGGGCATCTTGACAAGTCTTTTAGGTTTCCGTTTGTGGGTTGTTTGTTCTTCCCCCCCTCCTTTTTCCCCTCTTCCTCTTCCATGCTTGCCCCCTCTGTTTCCATGCAAGCGGCAGACAGTCCCCCGGTCCTTCCTCTGAGCCCACGCCACTATTCCAGGTCCCAACACCACAGCATTTTCGCAAAGCGCAGACCTGTCTCAAGCTCCATCTGAAGGCCAGCTGGGTTTGGGGTTTTTTTTGTTGGTTGTTCCTCCCTCCCCCACCTCTTACGTTGCCAGAGCCTGAGCATTACTGACAGATTATCAGCTTCCATTAATTTCCACGCTAAGTCTACTGGCTGGCATTTTTGCCCCTGTCCCCACCTTCTCTACAGCAGCTGCCCCTGTACGGGATTTACAAGCCAAAGACACTGGAGCAACATTACTCCGTTTGCTTGTGTTCTGGGCCTTTCCTGTTCTCGTTTGAGGGGAAAACTCTAAACTTTGTTTCAAGTCAATTTAATCACGTTGTTAGAAGAGAAGGGGCTGTGCATTTGGGTTGTTTTGTTCTGACCAGTGAATTAAATAAAGCCTAGCCGTCTTCACACAACTCCCCCCCCCAAAGGCAGACAAACCCGAGCTGCTCGCACCTGGCACCGCTGCTCTCCTGGACACCAGCAACGATGCTGGCGCAAGGGCACGAGCCTCCATAGCGCACATTTGGCCCTGGCTGTGTTCAGAGACTCGACTCTCCGACCTGAAAGGCATTCCCTCGTCCCAGCTGGAGCACCTACCCTCTGCCACGCTCCAGGTGAGACGCGACGGAAAAATCTGGAGAGAAGCAAAGCTATCTAACACCCCACGCAGTCATTGTCTCACCAACCAAAAACCACGTTACGTTGCAAACTAAGCAAAAGCAGTTCTGTTGGCTTCACTGGTGTTTTCCTGCTTGCGTCATTTGAACTCCATCTGCTCCCTCATCTAGAGCTAGACTGTCTTGATACAATGTACCTTTAGCGGCTCATTCAATAACCTCCAAAAACTGAACACAAAGTAAATAATTGATTTTAAGACATCAAATACACGAAGAGAGGAGTCAGCCACTGCAGGGCTTCAGAACCTCCTGCTCTTCGTCCAGGCTGGGCACAAACAGTTACTTGTGCAGCTGCTGCCCCCGACAGCCATCTACTGCCAGGGAAGACCACCAGACGTACAATAGGCTTCAGTTTATTATCTATCATACCCGCATGCACAGATAGTTCATCCAATTTTAAATTTTCTGTCACCCCCCTTCTAGTTATACGACCGAAGTAGTTTTGCAAGCTCACGATACCCGATTTTCTCAGATGTAAGAACAAGCCGGCATGAACCGGTCCATGGGATCGCTTCCCAAAAGGGCTCAAGTTAAAAAGTTTGGAGGCGTCCTCAAACGTTGCTGGGATTGAGACTATGTCACTAGATCGAGACTAGCCATACTGGGGTGCCACCAACCCCACACAGCTGACGAGAAACCCGCCACGCTCCTGCAAACACAGGGAGCCCTTTGGCTTTCAAGAGCACAGTTGCATTTTCACATACGACAAAAAAATACCCATATTTCTGTCTCTGAGTCTTGCTGATCCATGACCGTTTCTGTCAAAAGCAATGATTTCAACCACCGCTAGCAGTATATGCCTTCCAAGGCACGCGGAGAACAACCTGCGCTCTAAACAAGCACCCCTCTCCCTGCCACGTCTGCTCCCTCCTAACGATCACTCCGAGTGACATTTGCATTTGGCCCATAAGCAGAGGAGTTCACCTGACACAGGGTGGCCCAATTAATGCTAAAGACCTTGTCTCTCCGATCCCGAGACGACGCTGGATTCCAATACAGCTCCCATTTAAGACTATTAGGGAGGAATCAATCACTTGTCCAAAGGGAGCAGCGCACGGAGCTGGGCTGTCGGGAGAGGTTGCTCCTCCGAAGCGGCGCGTCAGGCTGTGCCCGAGAGACTGCAGCTGACACAGAGCCCGGCTCCGCTGGCCATCAGCGACTCCTGGCAGAAAGGGCAGAGGCAGGGCCGGGCGGGCAGGAGCCCACCGAGGCAGGGCCGGAGCGACACACACCGCTCCTCCTGCTCCTCCCGCAGCCAACGCCACGCCGGCTCCACCAGTTTACATCGCGGGGGCAGAACCGGGCTACAGAGAGAGGGGGCAGAAAACGCCAGGCTGTCTTCGAGGTTCACTTTTACATCCGCTTAGGGGAAAAAAAGGAAAAAGAGGGAAGCAGCTCCTTTGTCCTTCAGTAACAAAAGGTTCTGGATCAGAACTAAAAAGGATTACTCTTTCTGTAACACAGAAAGGCAGCAAGAAGAGGAGGAGCCATCGTGGCATGGCTTACGTAAGATTGCTGCCTTGTTTCTTGTAAAACGGAGAAAAACCCAGGTGAATGCAGGGCAGAAACGGTCCTGTTTTCTATTTGTGAGACAAAAGATAGCAAAAGGGTTAACAAAGAAGATTTCTCTATGGTCAGATCTAATTTAGCATCCTGACTGCTGATCTAGAAGGGCAACTGTAAAGCAAATTAATAGCGCCCCTAAGAAAAAAAAAAAAGAGAAAAAAACAAAGCAAACTACCATTTAGGGATTTCCAGACGAATGGAAATGGGGTACCCATACTCCGATGGAAGCATCAAAATGGCTACCAACACAAGCAAAAGTAAAAAGCAGCAGAGACAAAGTATTTACTAGCTATTATACCGTAAGCGAATGGAAACCCCAGTTAACGTCAGGCCCGCAGCAGTAGGTGCTCTACGGGAGAGACTTCCTCGCAGAAGCCCCTACAGCCGGTGCAGAGAGAGAGGACCTGAGAACCAGGACTCCGAGGCGGTCGAGGGCAGGGACCTGCTGCCCCTCAGGTCACTGCAGTGACACCAGCGCCAGCCAGGGCGGCGCGCGGAGCCGCTGGGACGGGGACCTGCCGCAGGACCAGAACCGCGCCGGGCCGGGCAGTTGCGAGCGAACGACGGCAGCCGCAGCAGCGTCCGACTCCTACCGAAGGGAAGCTTTACGCAGCTTTTTGTCACCAAACACCACTCACCTCTGACACGCTTTTAGACAACGTTCGTTCAAAAAAGCACAGGGAAGGAAAACAGAGATGAGCACACCGAATAGCAGCAGTGGCTTTAACTACTTGTTTTTATTTTAAGGAGTTAGCAGTTTACTCCTGATCAGTACAACATAACCCTCAGGGACTCACACGTTTGGGGGGGGAAAAAAAAAAAAAATCAGGAGAAAACAGCACAACTGCCTCTAATTCTGATGGGGCCGGGATCCCACCGCCTGTGTTACCTTCCCAGGCCTGCGCCCCTCAGAGCCGCATCCACGAACCCCAGGTGCACAACCGGACAGCCCAGATGGGAACGGGACAGGAGACCGTGCATTAAGGCGTGACTTCAGGAGCGAGCCCGTCCTCTGTGTCAGGGAACCACTTCTTGCAGTAGGTGGCTCTTCAGTCTAGCAGGCCATCATGCCAGCTAGCGTTCGGAACCAAAAGGCAGACAACTTAAGATTCTATTTAGAGCCTTCATTTTTCTACGTGAGAGCGTGAAGCCACGGAATACATCACGCAAGGACAGGGATGTATTCCCTGTCACTCAGGGTTTAGAGGCTGCCCCCAAACTAGCTTTTTTCCCCTGGAAAGACCTCTCAGAAGTTGCGGTACTACATGCTGCTCTTTCTGCGGCCAGGCAGAGAAACTGCCACCTACCCGGGGTAAGGGACACACGCACCCCATCACCTCTTCGCAGCCCAGGAGGCACAGAAGTGCCTGGCGGGCCACCAAGTGCAGCGCGAGCTCCTACTGTTCGCTACGCTGTGCCGAGACTGCCACAGGGCTCCCGGGGAAAGACATTTAGGAGTAAGACCAAGTCCTGGGGAGCAAAGCTGTTCTGGGAGCTAACCTGTGACTTCACTGCAAGAACACAAGGCGCAGAAGGCCACATCGTTAGCACTCAGTACAGCGAGGCTGATTTGCAGGAGAAGATCATTTGGGCTATGTTTTCTGCATGGCCTTTGAACAACTCCCAGCGCAAATTTTTTTAAAAGGAAAGAACCGATGTCAAAACAGTCGCCATCCACGATGCTTTCTTCCCTGACAGGACGTTAGTCCGAAGAGCAATATCCACTGCACACAAAGAAATGTTTCTGAAGAGATGATCGGGAAAACCCTCGGGTCATGTCCTAAACACACTTCTAGACCGCAAATCCGGGGAACCTTGGTGAGGAAAGACAGCATCTTACACTAAACCAGTGCAGCTGCCGGGAAGAGAGCAGACAGCTCTTCATACGCGTATGCCCCTCCTGTTTACCCGAAAGTTTTCCTTTTCTTCCAGCTAAGCCTGTTGTTCCCATTAAGTGTCCATTTCACACACTGGCATATCAGCTTCTGCTGTAATCCGAAGTATCAAATGTCATTTGATTTTTTTCATTAAGTTTGTTGGTGCTCTTTTCAGTACGGCTTTGAGTTGAGTCCAATTTTAAGCATACGAGATAAAACTAAACATCTTTAAGACGAACCGGAGGTTGCTACGTTACCGTGACAGTAGGTTTGTACTGTAGCTGGTGATGGTTTGTGCTTGCCTGGCTGGTAATTACTGTCAAAATGCAAAGGGCTAGCGAACCGGGCCCATGGGAAAGGGCAGGATGACAGTCTAGGCAAGACATCCTGCTAATAGGTCTGAGAGCAATTACTGTATGGTTTATGATCACAATACTTAACCCTCTACCTCTCAAATAGCCAAATGCCTTTGCTTTCTGTCTGTGCCCCACTGGAAACCAGGCTCGCTACAGCCCTAGAGGACGGCCGCCGGCTCTGCCAAGCCACACAGCTCTTCAGCGCAGCTCTTCCAAGCGTAAGTCATCCCTCCTCAATGCAAAGCTGTGCACTCAGCCTGCGGACATCCCCAGAACAATACTGGAAATTTTTTAATAGAATGTGTTTGGCTACCTCTCGAAAACTACTCTATGTAATTCATGTTTTAACTATGTAAGCGCTGGCCAAGCCCCACAGGCACCACCGTCTAACGGTCCTATTCCATAACACCCAGCCATAGGCAATCTGGAAAAAAAATTCTGACCCAGCTTATTACAGAATACATCTTGCCTTTCCTTGTCACCTCTAATTCAACCGCGCGCGGGCTCCGCTCTGGCAACACCACGCTCGTCTATCAGTATGAGGACAAGGCCAGAAATCAAGGCTATCGCTTGAGAAACCAACACGTTCACCAAGCGCGAACCCGTTTCCGTCTGCGCCAGGTCTCGACTGCTGCAAGGACAAACATCCCTTCGCACTTTCCAGTACTGTAGATCACTTGGTAGGTATTTTATGGGGCTTCCAGTCACAGCAGGCCCCCCGATTCCCCCTCTAGCCCCGTCAATTCACCATCTTTCCCTACAGGAATAAACTCTGAAATCCAAGGCAGCACGCTTACAAACAGAATTTCCGCCTATCCGAGAACCTTACTTCTGAAGTCTGTAATCTGCCTCCCGAGTTACAGTTCGTATCCAAGCGTGGAATGCTGATTTTCTTCCTATTTACGGTAAATGTTTACTTCATAGCTAGATGAATGCATTTCAGACAAAAGCACCAGCAGCGGATCCTGCCCTCCTCTGCCCAAACCCCAAATCCCAAGGGACTGGAGAGGAACCCAGCCGCGCGGCTCCGATAGAGCAGGACAGCGTAACCCCAATGGGTCTGTCCACCCACGCGCGTTCTCACGGAGCATGCAGTTCGCACGCAGGGCTCAGGTCACCGCATCCTGGCTCCACGCGGCTCGGTGAAGACCTAAGTGTTCTCAGGCGTTACGGGAACTCGCTGTAGGCAGAGACTGGCGGCACGGTCGGGATGCCCAGCGTCCCCGGGATGCCGCCGGGGCTCTGCCAACCTCTGCCGCACAGAGCCCTTCCCTGCACAGCCCAACTCCAGTTATAATCTCACTCCGATTAACCGTGCCTCCATGGCAATTTCATTACTCAAAAAGTAACATTTATTAGTCTACTGTAATGTGTTGGGATGGTAACTCTAACGCCAATAGGAAGAAGTTTAACCTCATTTCATTTTCAGTACAGTTAAAAACCTTGTAACGATGTTCATAAATCAGGGTTTCGAATGCCATAAAAGCAAAGTTGCGGGTCTACGGTATGCGTGTCTTTTTTTAAGTTTTGTATTTCATATTAATCTCGGATCCAGTCTTCCAGAACTCCACTTACAATCCACATTTTATTTAGATTATCATTATGATAGCAGAAACAATCCTCACCCTGCACATAATTTACATGATTGAGGTAGATTGTATTTTCAATTATATTAATAACCTAAAATGAAGCATACTGATTAGAGCCCTTTCTCTCACTTAAAACGAACATTTTCATTAGTGATTTCTTCAGAGGCTCCAGCACTCCACTCACACGACGGACGCTATAAAGAAAACGCACCCTAGCTTTGGTCTCGAGGTTTCCCCTTCTCGCCGGAAGCCGCAGGCGAAATGAAAAGACCCTACAGAAAACAGGGCAGCTAGACTGGGATTCTTCACCTCAGCTCTTGATTTTACGGACGGATCATTTTAATTCTTTCCTTAAATATTTTCAGAGATGCTTCTTAGCAATTGTGGGGTTTTTGTTTTTTGGAGTTTTTTTTTTTTTTTTTTTTGAGGTAAAGGCACTTGAATGAAAACACAGGACATATGGATCCAGAGCTCGCACAGAGCCTTGGGTTCGCTTCTCTGCAGGTAACCCACAGGTTTCAACAGTCCCATCTTCCCAAGACAATAAACAACACGTGCTCATTATGCCAAGCGGTTTAAGGTTGATGTGAAACAAGAGGAACCTCAACTTGGGTCTACACAGGAACAAAAGCCCAGTAGCTTTCGCCCGCCGGTATCACAGCAGAGCCAACCGCTGCGGCGGGAAGCGCTAAGGCATCGAGTAACCCCACCACGCCAGCAGGCCTTGCTTCTCAAGGCACACGGCAAAGCCTCTGCCACTGTCACCGCCCAGGCCACAACAGGGAAGTTGAAGCTTACCTACCACTGTGTGAATGACAGGTATGAAGTCATGCCAAGGAAAGGAGGGGAAAAAAAAAAAAAGGGATCGTGTCTGAAACCTTTTCAGTTTGGCCTTTTCACTGGATCTCAAGATGAGCTGGAAGGTAGAAAAGCTGGCACACGGCAAGTACCTGTTAGCCACAATATTCTCCTTCTGTCTGTTCCAAGTCACTGCAATTCCCCAAGGCAGACACCAACAAGGGGAGATCCCCAGACCCTTGCTCCCAAAGGCACTCCACTTTCCGGAGCAGCCAGAGCTCGGTGCCGTGCCCGCTCACAGCCTCCCCTGCCCGAGAGACGAAGCATCTCCTTCCATCGCACAAGCCTCCGACTCTGTTTGAGATCCTCTTCTCGACAGGGACTGTGACCAGCTGTTCCTTAAGCGCGCTGCCCTTTGCGCGGCATCTCACTCGGGACGACTCAGTCCCGCACACAGGTACTGCTATCCCGAGGAAGGAAACGCTTCCTTAGAAGCCACCACAGGGGAGAGAAAACGGACCTGTTTCTCCCGCTGAAGCACCCTGTGGGTTAGAGACAGAAACGGATGCTCTTTTTGAAAGGCTTTTATCTCTGGCCAGGCTCTCATGTAGTCAGGCTTCTGTTGCACACCTGGAGAAGCACTGACAGACCTGTCAAAGCCAGAGGCAGAAAGCGGTGCTCTGCTCTCGGCCCCTCGAGCTGCTCTGGGGCCGTGGTTAGACCCAGAGGCCCCCAACCCAGCCACCGGTACGCGAGGCCACGAGCCTGGAGAGCCACGTTTACTTCCTGGCACCGCCGCTGCCTACAAACCCATCATTCCCTTTTCATCCTGCTCACTGAGGGTAACGCTGGGCTTGAAATGTTTTAAGTCCAGGGGACGGCAGAGAGATTCAGCAAAGGGAAAGCGCCTCAGACCTGCAGCCTCGTCAAACGCGGATACTGGCACGCTCCCCCAGCAAAATGCCTGAGGGGTCCAAGCCTCAGGCAAAAGTCTATGCCCAGCCCCCACGGCAGCTGTTTATCTGCTCCATAGATGTTGGAGGATTTCTGCTCCTTCCTACAGAATCCTCCGCTCCGTCACCAAAGGGAGCCTAGACTGGGAATTGGACCAAAAAACGCAGGCACCAGAAACCCAACAGCATCTGTTTGTGCTCTCAAAATAGAGCCATTTAAGAGAGCAGGGACCTCCCAACCCTCCTGTCCAATTCAGCCACTACCTCTCCCCGTTTTTGGCATCCCCCCCCTCCACAAGCACCACCCCTGAGACTCCCATCCTGCCCCCACGCCGCACAGGCAGGGATGGAAGAGCAGACAACGTACTAAGCCAAGTCTGCATGTTTCCCCCGGCCCCTGGCCCCTCCTCACCCGTTTGCAACGGAGGCAGAGGAAGCATCCGATTTCAAGACTGTCTTTGCTCAGAGTGTAAGGGTTTACCGAGCTGCTTTTGGCACAGCAGCTGCCAGACCGTCAAACGAGCTCCCCTTTTACCTCATCTTGCCCACCATCTCGGCAAACACAGAGCATTCAAAACTATTTAACCTCTGTCCTCGGCAGGTAACCGTTCCCGGAGCAAGACCTCACAGCTGGAGTACGGCAGAGCCGTGGCACCGAGAGGCAAAGGCACACCTCATCCTGCACCGCTGGGGGAACGCTGCGGAGATCCACGGTGTGTTTGGGCTCAGAAACAGCTGGCAAATCCCAAGTTGTCAAAAATATTCACCCTTCAGAGGACACCAAAATATAATGGGCAGAAATACCACCGGTCTGACTCACTGGCTAGAGTAAAAGCTACTTCTCTCGCGCGTGCTGGTGACCCTCACGTGACCTGATACACTGTCGATGAAAAAAGGTGCTGTTTGCAAGGAGACGGGTTGCGTGAGTCGGGAGGGAGGTAGGAGGGGAGGGATGGGAAAGAATGAAGACGGAGGATTTCGCTTGAATTGCTGGTTCTTTGTCCCAGGAGCAGCTTCCCCTCCCTCCCCACTGCCAAGTGGAGCGCTTTGCACCGGACAACACAGACTAAGCCGGCAGCTCGCGGAAAAGGAACAGCAATTGAGGAGGCCTTGTCTCTTGAAGCTGCAAAGGTCTATCAATACTCCCACCTTGGCTGCACTGAAAGAGGTAGCGGTTTCTTGGGAAGATTAACTTGCTGCCTGCACAGACTTTGTGGCTGAGCTCAAGTTCCAGACCAACTATAACCCCTCAAGCGCCATCGAGCGCAGGGAAAGCTGAGCCTTCTGAAGCAACTGCTTTTTGGGGAAGGAAAAACCCATAACGTGGGTTCTTCTTTATCAAAAGAAGTAACACACAAGTCTCAAAGGTGGCATAAAAGCTATGCGAATGCCTTGGGAATGACTACGTGTACTTTTTCCTAGGTATCAATACAGCACAAGAAGTTTGCCGTACCCGTTATTTTCTTCTTTTCTATTACGCTGCAACAACATACCAAGCGCCTGCTGAAACACCACGATATCGCCACGCAGACACGTTCGGGTTACCTTGCTGCGGTTCCCGGCTCAGGGAAGGCTATGATCTTCTCACGTACTGCCCTTGCTAGGTATAACTGCCCCCGATCCCAACCAGAAGTGGAGCACAGCTCCCAACGCGGGCACTCCGCTCCGCTCTAAACCCACATCTGCGTGGTGGGGTTTTAAATCCTGACTGACAGGGAACCCTCCCACGCCGTAAAGCAATCCTAGTGCACCTATAGTTCTATCTGTTGAGCACTGAAACAGATTTTCCATACTTTAATTGGGCAAGAGCAGCAACAGTGTCCTTGGTGTCGTTGCCCAGGGTGCGAGTGGCAAGAAGCTGGAGGTTTTGAAGGCATCAGATACGGCTTCAAGAGGAATACCGGCGTAAACTGATGATACTAGAGGAAGGCACACGCCTTCCGCTATAAAATAAATCCGTTTCCGGGCAACGTTATTGTGCACGAGCACCACAAATTATTCAGCTAGACTCGCCCGATTCCCCTTTCTCCCTGGAGCCTAAGCACGGGCAAGGCGAGAGCTGCTTTCTCCAGAGCTGCCCGACGTCCAAGACACACACGGATTGGCAACTGCCCGCGTAAAACCAAACCAGCTGCTGTGCAAGGAGAAAGGTGCAGCAGGGAGCTTACAAAGCACTTAGAGAGAGAAGACGTTGTTTCCTGACTGCAGTGGGAAGACGAAGTTCGGGAAAGCTGGCAATGGTCTAGACCAGCCCAGGCAAAGTGTTCCCAACCGAGGGAACCAGCAGAATCCCAGCTCACTGCCAGCAGGCAGTCCGCGTAAATCCTTCCTGGCTTTCACCATCCATCACCTGGTTTTGCCTCTCGAGCGAAAGCCATTTGGAGTCTTTCCTCCAGTCGTTCTCTCAAAGGTTCCCCGCACACACGCTGTACCAGGACAGTCCCGCAAAGCCTGTACGAAGCACGGAGCACAGTTCTAGCTGTACAGAAACAGACACAGGTTTGAAATGCTCTCTGACAGCCGTCACCTCAGACAGATTTGCCAGCAAGTGTTGGTTTTGTCACAATACTGCAGATAAATATTGTGGTGTGTGGAGAAAAACAAGAACTGTCTTGTCTTTGTGCTGACTAAACATCTTCTCCCACATTAGACAGAGCAGACGCGGGAAATGCGTTGAGACATCAGCCTACGTGCGTTTTTGACATGTCAAACGCAGAGGTGCCGATCTCTTCCCACAGTAAACACAACTTCCGAGACGCTACACTGCCACGCAACTGGATTACAGAGCTGCTCCTAGCGAGATACCGTAGCTACCTTTTTTCACAGGCACTACATTTGAGAGAATAATCTCAAAATTCTACGTCCCCTTCAGAAACACAACGATTTTTTTCTACCTTCTTCAGGAAGAGCCCTTTAGAAAGCAAAGGCAGCTAAAGCCGCTCGTTCCCTCACTGAAAATAACACCGCGACAGTCCCCCTTCTATCCTTCCCCTCGATGTTCTCACCACAGTAATTCCATTTATTCTGCTCTTAAAGCACCTTCGTCTGAAACGGACATAGCCCGAGCGTGGCTTGGCTTTTATCAGTGTTCTAGCCCAAACTCAACTTACTGTATCCATCTGTCTATGTCCTATATCAGCATTCCTGAAAATCTCGCTCTCCTATCATTTGGGAGGGAGGGAAGGGAAAAGCAAGCAAGCCCTCTCTGGGGAGAGCTCCGCCTGCGTGGGGCTGTGGAGACCTGGGGGCACTCGCCCCCGTGGCCGACAGCCCGGCCGGACTACGGGAGCTCATCGGCAGAGGGCTCCCTCGCCTGCGCCAGCCACGCAGAGCCTGCTCCCAGCCCTTTGCCTTCCCTTCTCCCACGCTTCCACTCACAGAAGATCCAGACGCATGAAGCTGTCGTCTCTCATTCTTCTCAAAGCCACCCTAATATCAGACGATACAAAAACGCAAGGGCTTGGAGGATTTAGACGCCCTCAACAGAAAAATTGGAATCCACACGCAGCGCGTTTAGGGATTTTTCACACCTAGGACTGTCACAGCTGCCTTGAAGATTTCTCCTCCGTGTACAACTATACTACAAATCTTGGACTTAGTTTACCTTCACCCACTCTTCCTTCACGCTCACATACTGGCTACTTCGAACTGCTACCAGATGCAATGAAAAGCAGCTATCAAAGTCCCAGCACACCCTCGAATCAGGCTCCAGAAACGGCGATGATTCAGATAAAAGTAAGCGGTAAGCAATAGATTTCCTCTCCACAAACTCTCGCCAGTGAGTCCGGTCAGATTCTAACTCAAGAAAGACGCTTAGGAAATAAGGCGCGACGCTTTTGAGTACAATGAATACACTGCAAAGTAGCTATTCCAGCGCTCCAGCATACCTGAAAGGGTAATGCTGGACCCTAAACACAGCTCTTAACTGGCCCGTTGAAGAGTTTGAACTGAAAACGTGCAAGTAGGACAGCACAGCGAGGATCAGGACTCCATCTAAGCGTGCTGATGACGCACAGAAGCTGGATTACTCCAAGCACACCCAGGAGAGGCCTCTCCCGTCATCAGTGCAATCGGCCACTTGCATTTACAGCAGCAGATGAGCCTGGTGAGCACAGATCCTGCCCCGAGAAACACTACCCTCCCTCTTTGACCCTCATTCAAAGCAGCTTTGTTGCGCGAGTCCTCTTCCATTCCACTCATCCAAAGTAAAAAAACTACTTTTGCTCCTGCCTGCTGGCAGCAGACCTAAGCGTGTACCTTGATTAAGACATTCTGTCAGGCGATTGAAGGTCTCAGTAGCTCTTTGGCTGCACAGAGCAAGCAGGCTTGGAGAGCAAAAGCAATGCAGTCAGAAGGTATGGATGTACGTTCCTACCTCTATCAGCCTGCGGCAAGGCCCGCCCAGACCAACAGAACACCACCACACCTTACTATCACTGAACCGAAACCCAGCGCGGTTCCTTGGCTCTTGCGTCAAACAAAGAAGAAGCGCCCTTAATGACAAACAGCACTCAAACGCTAACAACTGACGCGTGCCGGTTATGCCTGCTTTTGCATTTGAGATCAGCCCCAGCAAACACCTACGCTAACCACCAAAATAAAAGGTAAGGTTATTATTTCCTTTTTAAATACTGACAAAAGCTGACACTCGCTTCCTCCATCGCTTCTGGGGCTCTTTCTCCTTCAACCCGGAGGTATTCTGCTGGTTTGCCGTCCTTCCCTACAGGCGTCTGTAGCTTCAGTTGCCGGCCAGCCACAGCCTTACCTCCTTGATAGACTGTCACCAATCACTGCGAGGTAAGCTGAAGAGAAAGCAAACCCAGGTTCAAAGACGACCGTTTAGACACCTCAACTCAGGACACCTGCTGCCTGTAATAAGATCGGAGCAGATGGCATCAGGAAGCCCGCTGATTTCAAACTAAAGAAGGGCAAAACGCTAAACAGAGCGCTGTCCTTTAACACCTCCAGTCTCCTAAATAAATCTTTCTATCCTAGATAACCATCTATTATCCTTCTCCAGAAGTAAGACATACGAGAAGATTCAGAGCCTGCCATAGGACATTATTTCTTTCCCCCTGACCAACCTGCTACAAGATTCATACTGGATGCATTTGATTCTTAAAGAAAGTCAGCTGCTTCCATTCCCTGTCAGCAGTGCGACCGTGTCCAAGTTATATCTGTTCAGATCAAGTCACTTACCTGACCACAAATGAAAAGGGCAAACAAACCAACCAAACATCAATTCTCAGCCAGCACGGGCGCGGTACAAATCAAACTAGCTTGAGGAAAGCAGTTTATCAATAGTCTTGATGTTCACCGTCAGCTTGGCTTCCCCTTCCGGCCAGAGAATTTTTGTGCGTGTCCTTCCCCACTTAGGGAAGACTAGAGTCAAGAAGCCTGTGGCTAAACTTAGGAGCTCAAGTTTTTACCTCAACTAGTTTCCTACGCAGTTTATCATGATTTACCGTAGTTTTACTGGACTACAGACAGCTGCCTCTGCTAGAGCTCTCAATCTGCCAGAAGGCTTTACCACCACCCACGCTTCCTCACCCCTTGAGATGTCCACCGCCTCAGACCCACTGCCAGCTTAGTCCAGCTGGGCACGTCTCGGGTCTACCTGACCGTGATTCGGAAACAGGATGGCTGAGCAAGCTACTTTTCCCTCTGAAAGCAAGACCCTACACCTGCAAGGTGCAGGAGGTTCCCTGCAGCAGAACTTTGTGCAGACACCACTGTCTCTTTCCCCTCGTTTCTTTCCGAAGACAAACGATGTCTCTGCCTCACTAGGATTCTATGAGGGAACTCAACAAGTTAGAGCAGGAGAGCAAGCAACAGCCAGCCAATGAAGAGATGTCTCAAACCAGTATCATCAAGTTAAACGTGTCTCTTACAAACCCATAACTAACTGCTGAGACTAAGCTCTACTGACCCTCATTTAGCTACGAGGGTTGAATTTAGTAACTCATGTAAATCTCAGGTCGTTGCTCGCAGGAAGCTCATTAATGAAGAAACTGAATTTTTGCTAAGTTCATAAAATCACAGATAGGTCTCTTTTTTTTGTTTTTGTCCCATCAGCCAGAAATCCTTTTCTCCTCCCTTTTAAAACAAAGGCTATGAAAGGGGAAGTAAAGACATCAACCTATCTTCACATAACACGAAGGCGCAAAACACATTCATCGTAGTGCTCACAGCAGCACTGAACTCCAGGATGTAATCAATCCCTTGAGGATGCTGAAGAGAACTTAATTACGGTCTCACTGAAATATGGTAAGGGAGTTGTTGAAAATCCTATTAACAATTTATCAATTTTGGCTTTTGAAAACTGCATTGCTGCCCAATGCTTTATGGTGAGCAGCTAGAACGCTGCTTTTCACAAGGCAATGCACACAAAGAACAATCTACCTGAAAGAACGCAATTCGTAGGCCAAAAAAAATTGTTGTTTCCCGCCCCCCCCCCAAAGTCCCTAAGCATATTGAAAACAAAACGAAGATAGTGAAAAGTTAACCCCGCAAGAATAAACGGCAAAGATATTTTTCTTAATGCGCAAGCGGCAAGACGACTGGGCAGCTGCGAGCAGCCGAGACGAGTCAGCCCCAGCAGCGGCTTCTCCTGCAGCCCTGAAGGGACCGCGTGTCCCCTGGCGGACGTCCACGTCTGACAGGGGAGGCTCAGCACCTCCCGGCGCCCATGGATATCGCACGTGCCAGCGAGACTCAGAACCGTGCTCCTGGCAGACTCGCTGCAGCTGCTGTGGAGAGGCGACCTGCTGCTCGCCCCAGCAGCATTTAGGTGCCTGAACGCTAGGACGTTACCTCCATCCCTGGTCAGGAGTATGAATTTGCNTTTGCTCCCCGAGTCCTACGTTCCCAGAAAGAAAGGGCAGTTTGCTGTCCCTACCCTTCCTGTTGCCACGTCTTGTGCTCTCTTTAACTGAGGTCAGGTGCGACGCTTACAAACCTTACGAGCAGTAATAAAAATACAGGAAATATAAAAGAAAACAATAACCTTTTCAAGCATCGTATGGGAAACTGCTCTTTCACTTCAGGCATTTCAGTCCGGACTTGTTTTTACTTCATTTCACCTGGCAGAGATTCTTCATTACCCCGAGGTCACTCACAGCATAGGCACTTTCTCTCCTGGGGCTGAAGACCCGAGGCCCTTCTTACACCTCGGCAGTCAGGAGTGCCTGCTCCTGACTGCACCTCCCTCGGCACCAGAGTTAACACCTCCTTTGCTCGCCCGTGGCTGCAGAGCAGGACAGGCAACATTAGTCAGTCCTGCCAAGTCGCTCCTCGTGCTACGAGAGGATGTGACAGCCTGATAGCAAACCTGATCTCTGGGGAGGCTGCGAGTGTCAGCTCTGGGCCGCTCTCTGGAGTATCTGGACACAATTCGCCTATCTCCTCAGCCCGTTATCGACACTGAACCCTGTCGTACAGCAAGGAAGAGCTGCTATCACCTACACTCAACCGCTCCAACCTAAAACTTGGGGGGTTCGTAAGACTTTCATCTCACAATCTTAGTTACGGTTAATTTTTGATGCACACTGAATAACTGCTGTAAAAAAGGTCATTTGTCAATCCAGTATTTTAAAAGTATCTTTCAGCAGGCTATTACCAAAGGAAAAACATCATTTACTAGGCAGCCAACTTTTGTTTAAAACCAAGGAAAGGCAAGCGAGCTACCGTAACTCCAAGCCCCCTGCAGAGCCCGGCTGGTGCCGGGGGTGCCGCAGTAACCTGCCTCTTCTGACCCGCTCCCGGCACCTCCGAACCCTCCTCAGCCACGCTGTGACTCGGGGAAACGTCAAGCAGGGCGAATTTTGCCAAAATACCTCATGACAAAACAGGAAAACAAGACAAGGCGATGTCCACAGACAATACTCATCTTTGGAAATGCACACGGAAGAGGGTTCAAGAGAAACAAAGCCAGCCTGCCGTATTTCCTGCTGGCTGCCAGACTGGCTCTCTGTGTCACTTACCAAAGTAACCTGAAGGTCACGCAACCTGCATGAGATACACTCCACGCACCCTGCAGCTTTAGGAAAACCATTCTCCATGAAACACCAGAACGTAACTAGCTACCTTTTTAAAAAAAAAAAAAAGCAACAGCGAATTCTACAGCGATCACTTGTAAATATTCCTCTCGTTGGACCCACAGGCTGGAACCCCCGGGCGGCGGGACTGGGGCACACCACCTTGCATGCTGAAGTCAAGAAGTGTCAAAAATCCCCGTGTTGTAAAAGAGGAGGTGAAAGCACCATCAACTATAACGAGAAGCAGATGAGAAGCACGAAGAACGTGCTCAAGCTATAACCGCTTGACAATTGTTTTAAATTTTATTTTCTCCTTCCTCACAGAAGAGCGCCAGTGAATTCCCTACATCTCTTTGCCCTTGAAGGAGAACAGCAGAAGCGAAGAAACCTTCAAAGAGAAGTTATTCCCCAAGTTCACAGCTACTATTTCTTTGTTATTTGGGGAGCCTTTGGGGACGGGACTGTACCAAAGGAAGCAGGGTAGGAGGAGGTGAAGGTGTCGCCTTCCGCTCCCGATGCCCATACCTTGGTCCGGGGCCAGGGGAACCAACACGCCTTGTCCTCATCAATCAAGGAGATGTATGGACTCCCACACAGGCAAGAAAACATGAACGAGGCAAGACAGAAAGGTCCTCACCATCTTGTCACCCTCTAAATGGGAGAAGCGTAGTTAACAGCACTAGAGAAATGTTTCCTATTTGATTTTATTAACTGATTGACATGAATTAATGCATTGGGATATTTGATTGTGTCATAAAATGTGTATATGAACATCATGATTCAATTTAATGTACCCATTACTGCTTGATGTGCCATTATATTAGACTAAATTAAAAGAATTTTATGGAAAAAAAATTGCAATTAAAGACTCAAAATTGATTACGTTCATAACTTAGAGGATATTCACTTCTATTCATGTTTTGAATAATGACAATAAAAAGAACCAGAAAACAACACAGACTACGTAAAGATGGACAAAATAAAGCACGGCAGAGATCAACTGTACAACCGAAACGAGGGGTCCATCATGCCCCACCTTCCCACAGGCTGGGGAACAGCCGAGAACAGCCCATCAACACAGCGACAGTGGCTGCTGTTACGGCACGGGTTTTTTTTGAGAGCCCCACGGCAGCAGAGCGTATCGAACAGGCGAGCCCACGTTTCCCCCGAGCTGCACGTTATGGGGTCTGCTGGGGGTACCTTTGTTGGGGCATCTGTGGCGGTTGGTTGTTTCGGTGGCGTCCACTGCAGTGATTTCTATCTAGGACCAGAGCCAAAATGTTTTCTCGTGCATTACAACTGCGGTTCTAGCCGTCCGCTCAGCTCCTGCTTTGGGCAGGTGAACGCCGCTCCGTACCGCCCAAAGCAGCACCTGTGGGTCCCGGCTGCTGCTCACTCAGAACTTCTCGTCAAAATCCAGTCCCTTAGGCTGCCGTAGTTCCCTGCTAGCAGCTTAGGCTTGCGCCCAGGTTTTAGGTACCGAACAAGGCAGCGGAAATTCCAACTTAGTGAATCACAGTGACATCCAAAGGGCTTGGCTTAAAGGGTTCGACTAAATCCACAGTAACAGACTCTACCAGAGGGCTAATACCAGACACAGGTAACACTGGCTGGTCGGGAGCATCTAAACTTGCCGGTTTTTTCCGAGAAATTAAAATGTCAATAAGAAATCCTGAACGATTTTCTCAGCACGTGCAGACTCAACTCTTCAGTAGCCCTCCTGCCTCGCAGGAGTGCAGACCGTTCACGCCTTCCAGGACACGACCCTGCCGTACACAAAACTCAGTACGCCCTGCAAGGCAATAGGCGCTCTAACACCCACTGCAAACACCCAGCTACCATCAGGAACAAAAAGCCCTGCACCCACACGCACGGAGGTCCCCCGCACCACCGCAGGCAGACCGCACGCAGGTAACGCACGCGGCTAGGCACGACGCAGCCTTGGAGCCTGCAGACTCCTGCGCTCCAGTGAACACGTCCCCGACAACCGCTGGCACTCCAAGGCCTGTTTTCAGATGGCCGTCAAGAACGAACGCGAAGGTGTGTTTTCACTCGGCTCCTTGGCAGGCCTGTCTGCATCCGTTCCCTCTGACCCGAGTGTTTCAGCCCAGCCCCCTGATTTCATATCCCAGCGAAAGAGTGCCCCAGAAGCAATCGCCTCACGTCTGCTCAGGTTCAGACTAGTATCTGCACTTTGCAGACAGGATTTGATGTGCTCACAAGTTAAGGTGTGGCTTTTTCACCCAATGCAAACAGCGTTTCTAGGATGCTGTTATTTCACGTTTTAAAATCATTTTGTTACTCTTCACAAGGTATTCTTTGTTATTCCGCATTTTGGCACGCTGGTGAACAGTGATGAGGGTTACTGAAGTGAGAAACGCAGCGCAAGCCCGGAAGGGGCTGGGAGCTGAAGCGGGAGCCGTACTTGATAAGGTAGCAAACATAAAGCGTCTGCTCGTAAGCCTCACAAGTCACTAATAACTTCGGTATTACCATTTTCAGCGTGCTGTCTTTCTACGAACCTCTTGAAGGCATCAGGTTTTCCAGTAAATCAACACCCAAAAGTATCCCAGAACGTGAGCACCACCTCTAGAGGCACAGCTCTTTTTCCTCTGGGAAGCGAGCAGGATTTGCCAGCTCACCCCTCGGGCTAGCCGGCAGGAATCGGCTCATTTCTGAAAGACAGCACTTGGACTTGGTGGGATATTTGGAAGAGGATGCGGTAAGGGCCTTGTGGAATATCCTCTTGAAGAGATGCCAACAAGTAAATTGTTGAAGAAAAGAAGTACAACGCGTGTCAGATCTTTAATTACATGTCTATTTTCCCAACAAAGAAGAGCAATTGAAGTTAATCATTTCTATTATATTACACAATGCCTCCATTACTAATGGAATCGGGAACGCATGAAGGAAATGCACATTAATACATAAACACCTTTTCCATACAGATGAATATTTTGTACTCCGAACACATTCAAATACAGCAGTTGTCAATTTTGCATCACCCACTCTAGCACACAACCACGGCAGACGCCTTCGGGGGTCGGGGAGAGGAGGGCGGGCGGCTGACTTGCAAACTTGAGCGTCCTGAAAGCACCCAGGAACGCAGCCCCTGCTGCCTCACACCGCTGCCACCCCCCGCGCTGCCGCCCCCCGCGCTGCCACAGAAACCGCCGCGCCTGTCCACCTTCCTCTGGGCCCAAGGCAGCCCCGCACCCCACGTCTACACGAGTTTCACTACGTCGTGCAAATAATAAACAGCCTGAACAACCGCAGAGGAGATCAGAGCCTCGTATAATTTATACAGTCCAGTGCAATCTGATGGAATTTGAGGTACGCCCGGTTATCAGGACAAATTTTGCTCTCTGGTGTCAATCCAGAGTAGTGCAATTGAATACTGGGGATTTAATCCCTACTTAACAGCAGGGGTAATAAGAATAGACTTTGACTTTTTTTTCCGGCAATTACAGAAATAATATTTTTATGCTTTAGTCTATTTTTATAGACTGCTAAGGCTCCCACAATCGCTGTCAAATTCTACTTTTACAATCACCTGGTACATAAGGAAAGAACTCGCCAGCTCCGACTAAGGACGTAGCTCTCACACCCAGAGATGAGGCTGGTGCCTCTCTAACTTTCTATTTTCAGCGTTGGCTGTTCCTCGGAGCATCCGCGGGCAGCTTCCACACCTACAGCCGACGACCGCAGTCCACCGAGGCCAGGGCATACACAGATGCCTCTGAGCAGGTACCGCTGCCCACGCTGCCCGTTATTTGAGCGAAAAGAATATTAACGACGACGCTCAACCACACCGTCAGCTCCACAGCAGACAACGTCATTGACGTTTCATCTGTGCCCTGCTCCTTGGGCTGCAGCTCTGAGGATTTAGCCTCCCGTCAAAGAGCTTAAAAGCTGAAGGAGTACGCAAGCATGAGAAACGTCCATGCCAATTACAAATGTTTGCTGCTTTAGTTCCTCTCCCGCCACCCCCACCCCTTGGTGAGCGACTGAAAAAGTTCGCGTGAGCTTTTGAGTCAAGAGGAAAAATTGAAGAGAGTCGGCAGCACGTTTCAACGCAGTTTCCACGTACTTTTGGAAAAGCCCCAGTTTAACCACTTCTGCAAGCTTCCGTGATTTTCCTCACATGCTACAGAGCACAGTCCCCGCATCTCTTCTAGCATCAATCCTGCCACCAAAAGACAGTTTAAAAATACACCCGGCACACAACAAAATGCCTGAAGCCCTGCTGCCGCGTGGTTCAGCGAGTCACACCGCTTGCCTCAAAGACAACTGAGGCTCGATATGGCAAATGGAGTTGTAATAAATTACTTGGAGGCCCATGAACGAAAATAAGCAAGATCTAACAGCACAGTCTTTTACAGCCAGGCTAATGCCTATGCAGTACCTTCCAATTAAACCATTATCAGAAAGAGTAACACCCTGAATGTTGTTCGCTTTGGGGAGCGTGTGCGTCCATAACACTACTTTGACACGGCTGAGTTGCCAGCCTGGAGAGAAGAAGGAACTGATGTGCACCAACAAGGAGACGAAAACCCGCTCCGAAGCGTTAAGGGACAGGCTGGAATTAGTAACGTATTTGCTCCTCCGGCCTTGCTCGCTGGGGAGCTCAGCTCCACTGCGACATCGGTGCTTATCCTGACCACGCAGAGCACTCGTCTCCTGCCGTCAACACCACCAGGCGTACCCCACGTTCTCTGAGGCATCGTGAAGACGCACACCCCCCTTTTGCTGTACTGCTATCATCCCTCCCTTGTCCCGTTGTGCTAGGACAGGCTGCGCCTGCGGACAGCCCAGCCGCTGTCAGACACAGCCCCGTACGCCGGGACACCCTGGCCTCAGCACCTGGGGACACCTTCCACTGCCCGCTCTGGCACTGCTGACAGCCTCTGCCACGGAAACGTCTGGCCCCTGCTCGACTCCGCCTTCTCCAGTAGAGGTACTGGACCACCTTCTCCAGTCGGCCACCTGCCTGAAGGCATCCGGAGAGCTTCCGTACAGCAGACCAGCACTCCCCAAATCATCAGTACACGCGGCCACAAACGCCAACTTGTTCTTTCTTCCAGGTACCACGTGCTTGAGGAGGAACACTGCCTAAGTAGCAGCAACGGACTGCTGGATTATTTCTGTTTTCAAGTCTATGTTCCTGCAGAGACCTACGCACGACCACAGGCAGGCATTCTAGGTCTGCTTCCCCGCGGACCTTTAGGCGCTCAGCTCCTAACCCAAGCGAACAGCAGGTGCTCCGGAAAGGGGGCACGCACCTGAGACCGTCTGTCCCACCTGGAGCTCCGTCTCTTCCTCGAGTTCCCGAACACACGGACAGAAAGCAACCTCTGCGCCACAACTGTGGCGCCATACAGGTGCTCAGACAGCGAGCGGACCATACGAACAACTAAAATAAAAGGGTGATTTTACCAACAGACACGCCATCCGTACCACATACAAACACCATTTCAAGCAACTAAAACGCACAGTCATTTCGCTTCCATGTGTGACGAATGACCAGAAAGCGAACGAAAGCTAACTATGTGCGTATGAAGCACATTGAAGAAGGCCAAAGGAGTCACCCAGAAACCAACGCATAGAAAGGATAGTTTTGCCGAGCCCAGCAGCTTGCTTCCAAGTTTCTACCAACAGACTAATTCAAATAACTTTTCTTAAGTTTTCCTTTTAATTTGACTTTCTGCCAGTCCAGACAATTAACAAGAAACTTTATGTCCTGGCCACATTTTTCTTTAAGGCTGGTAAAACCGAGTACATTCAAATGGAGCACTGACAGGTTTAACTGCTTTTACTGTGGTGATGAACCATCTTGGAAAAAAACCCTGAAGCAGCAAATAATTCGCAGAGAAAATATATTGTTTTAATTTCAGCGAAGTCGACGCAAGCCAATAACCAACGCAGGACATCATTATCAAAGCTGTCTGAACTTAATTTGCTCTTCTTTTCGAAATAGCAATTCCTAAAAAAGCATGTTGTACCAAGGCGGAGGGAAGGGGAAGGGGGGATGAACCCAAAATCGCTCATCTTTTTTTGCGAGCACCTCCACTGGTAACCACTGCCCCCCTAGACCAACCTAAACCATACTTTTAGACTTTCGTGTATTTCATTTTATAAAATTCAAATTCAAACCAGAACAAGTCAAAGAAAACATTTGTTCACAACAAAGCTCAACCACTCAAGCTCCGAACTGCTTTCTACGTGCTTCCCTCAGCCACTCGAGACTTTCCACTTGCTACGCTCCTCAACGAAGTTCAAGCCATCTGTTCCTCCCGAGCTCTCAAGAGACTTCCAGCAGGCCTGCGCGTCCCCAAGACAGGCTCCTTTCTCTGCGAGAGAAGCGACAACGCATCAACTCCACCAGAAACACACCCGAGAACAGCGACCTGTCGGCCAAGCACGTGCAATCTTCTCCGTGAGCCCAGCGTTACCCATCTCGGCCGTAACCATCCCTCAGACACTGCCCCGCACCACCACTACGGCCGTGTCCCTGCTGGGCGCTGGGCTGGACTGGCTGCTCCAGGTAGATTCCGCGCGGCCCACGGCTCTGCTTTCAGCCACGCTTCACAGCGGGCCTTGGTTTGTGAGCCGCTGCAGGACACCTCGGGTTAACCTCTTCCACCCGAAACACCAACGGAATATCTTGTGCAACAGACGAGCCTACCCCAGACGCTCTCCTGAGCGCAGCAGGAAGGTGGAATGGGAAGACGTTTGGGAGCAGCAAAGCCACTGGTATGAGCAGTTAAGGGAGGTGGTTCATTTCTTTCCTTCACCTAGGGGCGCTGTAGCTGGCAGTAAAGGGCACGGAAGCGATGGGAAGTGTCCGCCTGAAAAAGGATTTGCCAGTAAGGCAGGAGAAACGCAGCAGACAGCCTTGGGAGCCGAGCTGAACCTAAGCACTGGTTATTAAAAATCAAATATTCAACCTCTTCCGAAGCCCGCTCTAACCCATTCAAGTATACCCGCTTATCTGTAAAAACGTCCCTTCAAATTCAAGATGCAGAATGTTAAGTATTATCAAAGACGGAATTAAGTGTTTTATGAGATTACTTTCAAAAAAGGGAACGACCGTGAAAGAGAAAACATACGATAAAGACTTTCAGTCAGTGACTGTTGCTGAAAAGCAGTATTCAAACAAAAAATAAAAATTAAAAGGAGAAATCACTTAACAGTTATAGTTGGGTCTGTTACGTACATTTGGGCTAACTGAAAAGAAAATTTTAGCTACACAACCCGATCTCCGCATCAAATCCCTCCACACGGCGCCCAGTACGAAGCTAGACGGCTGGTACTCGGCAGAGAGGAGCGCTCTCTTGCATCCACCCACAACAACATCACTTAGCCTGGCTTTCTGACCAGGCAGACGCTAACTGAAACTAATGGCCCAATTACGTCCCAACTGGTTTTAACTAAGTCAGAAAATAAACACACAAATCTAAACCCCTCTAGAACCCAAGAGCTTCCCACGTACGCAAAGGGAGCGGCAGTGCGCACGATTTCGCTGTTGATCTTATTAAACCGGTAAGCTTTTTTGGTGCGCACGTTACAGAACACCTGCCAACGGCTTTAAAGAACACACACCCTGAGCAGTGGCACTCTCTGGCAGAGATAGTTCTGTTCCTTGCAGATGGTGCTTCTTCTGATGTTGCAAGAACATAAAAGCAGATTATTTCGACAATCTTTGCTATAGCTATCTGAAATCCTTCCAAAGGCAAGACCGCGAGGTATTTGTAAGTGTTGTCAAACGGAAGGTTTAAATGGTCTTGAAGTGACAATTCCTGTTCAGCAGAGAGTTACACGCTGCTCCTAGTCCAGAAAAAACCACAATGTTTAGGAATAATCATGTATTATTTACTTCCAGACTGCTAAAATTAAACATACACGAACATTAAACAAACCTTCTTTTAGGTCAGTGTTCAGACAAAAAGATTTGAGAGACAAAGGCAAAGATAATAACAGGATGAAGACAAAACCAGAGATGCTACGGTTTCCTCAAAAAAGGATTGATTCTCCTGCTTTTCTGAGCCACCAGCCAGAAACCAGACCTTCAAAAAGATCAAGTTGGAAGAAGCGGCCTCAGCGGCCCAGCACTGAGGAGCGCTCACCCCGAGGGCAGGGCATGGGGCCAGAGAGGGGTGAGCCCGTGTGACGCAGCTCAGCTCCGTTCTCCGCAAACCCAGGAGCCTGGGACTCACCCAGGCGTTCACTCGGGTTCTCGGGAGGGTTCGGCAGCTCATGCTGACAGCTCCCTGCTCCCGACACACAATTGCTAGCTGTCTCCATTTACATCTCTGTCAGGTAGGTCTCCAAGAGATGCCGCCGCCACAGGGTAGACACTGACGTGCCTTCAGAGCCTGCTGAGAAACCACAGGCAGGGAGCTCGCGGGAACCACTGTTCCTCTCTCCTCCGCCCTTCCTCAGCTCAATTTGGCTGTTGTTTCAATTGCTTTGTTTTCCAGCTTGCCTCTGGGCTTTTAATTACGACTACTGCTAACGACAACACAGACAGTGTTTACGGGCCTGAAGTGATGATCCACCAAGAATTAGTTGTTTACAGTGTAGGTGTGTCTCATGCTGCTTCCTCACTGCCAGCCAAGAGGGGGCCCAGCTCCGCAAAGCCGTGCCACCGGACCGCCGGCCGCGGAACAACCCCCTGCCTGAAGCGTGGTGTCGTGGCTTTGGCCAAATCGGCCAATGACCGGCGACAGATGCTCCCCCCCCCGCCTCTCGTGCACGGGAAGGAGGAGGAGAGAGAAAGAGATTTACTAGTTCAGAAGAAACCAAACTACTTGAATGAAATACTAATAATAAGATAAAAAGGGAAGTAACGAAATGGATACAGTATATACAAAACCGTATCAAGCTCCCAGGATGACGTCACCGGCAGGCACTGGGAGAGTCCCGGACTGGACTCAGCGACGGGTGGGAACCGGGTTCCAGAGCTGGAGTCAGGAACGCACGGATCGGGATCCAAGGCAGACGAACAGACAGGGCCCTGCTCGGACATCGGGCATTGAAGGAAGAGACGGACCCTTCGATCCCTCAGCTTTTACACTGAGCGTGGGGCGGATGGGGTGGAATACCCCTGCTGGTCAGTTTTGGGTCACCTGTCCTGTCCGCTCCTCCCCGCAGGTGGGACCCCTCTGCGCTTTTCCGCTCCCGACCCTCCAACGGGGCCAATAACCAAATGAGCCGACCTTGGTTGTTACAGCAGTAAGTATAATCAAGAGCCTCTCTGCGTGCCGTTCCTTGGCACAAAGAGTCTTATCACTCTGAAGGAACCGTTTCAGACACAACACGCTGTTAATTTCAGAGACTTCGGAGAGGCCTAGCTAACAAGTAAAATTACTGAACAGGACAGGCGGCTTCAGTCTCAGCAGCTCAAGCCACGAAGATGAACTTCCCAGCCCAGATTCTGATACTAGTTCAAGTCCACCAACGCCTACCGCTATTTAAGACTTGCGAAACCATCAAGCAGGAGTTTCAGCAGGTTACAGTATGGGTGCTCTTCTCTGGTTGCCACGCGCCCATCCCAGCCCTGAAGGTTTGAGGCTTCTTACAAGACAGTCAACGTACGTGACCCACAGAGACATGAGTTATCAGACTCCTAGCCCAGCAGAGCTCTGTCCCACTGCCTTTGCTCTCCCTCCTCTTCCTGCCGCCGACACACAGAGCTACGTGGATGCTGCCAGCAACCGTGGGAACGCTGACTTGAACTCGGCCACGCTCATTGACGCCAGCGGGGAACCCTCAACTCTAGCCCAAGGGCGGCATCAGCTCTTGTGCCAAGGATGCTCCTAGACTGGGCAAGCTGTCCCGTGGCCACCCTCCCTCTGCCAGCTCAGCTGCTGTTCAGCAACCCCTCCCCAGTCTCCCCTCTCACACACCAGGCCGCGAGACGCCTTCGCCACTCTAAGCGCGCTTTGTAATACTTGAAGAATCCCACACGGGAGAAGAGGGCAACCAGCCTTCCGAGCAGTCTTAATGGCATTGAGCGTCCTGGATTTATTAGCCCCAGCCCTCCCCCCAGCGCTCTCGTGCGCCTCTGACGTTTTCTCCGTGGGCAGCACCACGCCTCTCAGTTCTCTCTGCCAGCTTGCCTTGGGACACAGAGGGGAGGAAATACTGTTAACAACTCCATCACAATACTTGGGTGACTTCAGTGCTACACCGCAGGGATGATACAGAAAATGAAACCATTTATAATTCACCACTTGCCACACGTAATAAAGGTCAAGGCTTCAACTGACACCGTCAGGAACAACAGCTTGTAGAGGATGGACAGCTGCTCTCAGAGGAGGACAAGGAATCCTCGCTGGAAGCAGAAGTGCTCCCCCCACGGATCGTAAAGACGGATTACAATCCCCATGGAGTACAAACCATCCAAGCACAAGTTTTAAAGCTTAAAAAGTATGCAGCACTTCAGACAACACGGAAATCGTGGACCATGTTCTAGATCACATCACGTCTAAATTAAGAAGTGAAAAGGCGCGCAAGCTCTGAAAAATGAAAAGAACAATTGCGAAAACAAAATGAGAACAAAAGGGAGTCCTGTACACGTGTAAAGTGAGGGTAAGGCAGCAGTAGAAAGTCCTTGTCCGACGCCCCAGACTTCTGGCAGATTCTCTACCATCCCCCTAACCAGCTGCCAAACTACCCATCCTAACGTTTATTACATTTATGGCCATTATTACCAGTAACAGGCCATAACTGGATACCTAATAGCTTTCTTACCCAAAATCACCCCTTTTTTTTTTTTTCTCCAAACTCCTTAAGTAGACCCAAACTAAGTAGGTGGGACTCCGAAGCCAGGCGAAGGTGCTAACTCTTCTCGTAGAGCAATCGCACCAGGGGCGCCCAGCCTCTCCTGACCTCAGCACCCTGCTGCACCGCAACCCAAAGCAGCGCCTAAACACGGCTTGTGTCATTATTTACATAAGCAGATTACAACATCGTGGGCTCATCAGTTCAGCTATTGTCTCTTGTTAGCTTAACTAAATTTGAAACTCCGTGAGGAGCGGCATTTCCCCCTGAAGTTATTAAAGGGTAGATTTCTTTTAATTAAACTCATTTACATGACTAAATTAGATTTAATTACTCCCATTCATTTCACTAATACCTCTCTTTGATTGGAGAAAGGCAACTTTCCTAATTGCTCAAAACAGAACTCCATGGGTCCTTCCCAGCACAAGCCAGCAGGAGGAAACAGCAGCTCTACAAGCAAGGGAGGGAACTAGTGCAGATTTCTGGGTGTGGAACACGCTGCACAACTTTTTGCTACCAGAGTGGTGCACGGTGCAAACTGACAGCCCAACAGTTCAGTAGAAATATTTTCTTTACATCCGTAACATCTAACATTTATAGCAAGATTTAAAGCAAGTGAAAATTCACTACAAATTCTTTTGAAGTACCCCACGCCTGATGAAGAGACACGACAGGAGATAACCAGCAATTGAACTTGCTCCCCTTCTTTATACTTTTGAAATTTGGGGGGGGGGCGGGAATAAATCAGAAATTTCGGAATTGAAGGCTCCGCACGTTTTTATGGAGTAACAGTTCTTCAGCCTCTTTGCCTGCCAGCCATAAAGCTCACTACTTTACTTCTGAATTTTCGTAATTGAAACTGTTGGCATTTTTTTTTTCCCGTTTTCAAAATTTCACAATTAGAAGTTTCCAGGGGGCTGGAGTGCACTGTTTCCCCGCTATTTTGCCAAATCTGAGTGGGATCCAACCCAGCCTCCAACACCGACCCGCCCCTGTACCCCCAAGAAACCCAAGGGCAGACGCACAAAGACTTCCCTTACCAGTTCCGTACAGAAGTGACAAATATGGCCAATACTAGTAGGGCAAGGACACGCTCTGGAGTCTCTCGATACAACAGCCGTGCCAAACGACACTGCCGTGCCACGGACTGTCCAACGGTGTGACCGTTCCCAGCCTTTCGCAGGGCAACCTTGTTCCCAGAAAGCACGGTGAGGAAGGGGCTTTCTCAGCCATTCCTCTCAGCCAGCTTTCGGCACCGCGACGCACGTTTGCCATGACGGCTGTCAGCCACAACCACATCGATACAAGCAAAGGGAGAAAAACCTGAACTTTCTGTCGACATTTTTAATAAAACAAGTATCACACGAGTAATCGTGTTTGGAGCGGCAGGTGTTTGACGCATGAAGGGGATACCCACCGCAATAAGCTTCAGACAAGTGTTTAACAGAAGACGACGCCCACCCATAACATACCAAGTTATCACAAGATAAAATTTTGCTATTTCCAACACTGAACAGAAAAATACGGTGCAGAACACCAAGTGAGATCAGCCTTCTAGGATCTCGCACACACCGTCTTACGCTTAGTTCTTGCCTGCTTTCACACCAGATATCCACTTGCTATCGAAATTATCCACGAAACCAAAGCGTCAAAGACCAACTTCCCACTAGGCCCAAAGAAGTCATCGTGTTAAACTCGGCGGGACCGTTTGGCACAAAAACCCCCCACAATTTCATTCCGCTAGTCGTCATCCTGTGTTGTGCTATCTCGGTAACACAGAAGCAGAAGGAATCGCGTGCAGGATTCACAATCCGCTGAACTTCTAGCCAACGCCACACATGGCATCAGTGATTTCACTCACGCTAACCGGAATTTTGCCATCGGTGTCACGGGGAGCCAGGCTGGACCTAACTTTCTAAACACAGAAAAAACCCCAAAATCCACACGTGTCATGGCAGGGACACCCAGGTTTTGTCCCAGATCTTCCTGTTCGTTCCTGCTAAAAATTTCCCGATTTACTCACAGCAAAAGTTGATATGTGTAGCCGATTCGCCCTGTCTCTCCTGAAGTGCTCCGTACACTTAAAAATACTATTTATGGCCAATTAAGCAAAATATCCCTTGCCTACGCGAGGTACGATATATAGCAAAATATCCCTTGCCTGTAACACAGCCTACAGACGACAAGAGCAGCAAATCGTAGGCAAAAGTCTAAGGCTTGAAAGGGAACAAGTACTCCAGTACTAGGCGATGCCAGCACTGTTGCGCACCAGCTCACTAGCTCAAATATAACCCTCTAACCACATTACCTTTTTTTTTTTTTTTAAATTAAGCAAATCCTTAATGCACCACTGTGGCATTCTGCCAGAATTTGGCTGACTTGAACCCACCGCCAAGAAGAGCACACCTGATCTGCGCACAAAGTACAGAAGTTTACTACCTCTACTTAAAGATGAGTAAAAACACCGTTTGCACAACACAGCCTTTGTGCTTCACAGAACAGATTTAGTGATGCATTTGCAAACTTAACAATCACATCGACCTTTTTTCCGACGTACGGGGAATGGAGAAAGCAACCATGCTTTTAAGATATCCCAGTTCAGCTGGGGTGAATGAATTTGATTTCTGCAAGACAAACAGAAATCTCTCTACTATTTGGCACCAGTTCCTTTCATTAGATGCAATTCTTCTGCCCCCTTTCTCAACATGTAAATAGTATTTATGCAACCGCACATGATGTGTGGCCTAATTATCACTCTTAATATTTTTCAGGAAAAAAAATCAGTGTAATTAACAAGGAAATAAGAAACAAGCCCCCTGCCCTGCCTTTTTTTTTTTTTTTTTTTTTTTACATCAGGTTCAGTAGTAATCACAGTGGCTGGAACGTGCTATTTTGATTCTCTGCCAGCACTTAATCTTAATAGATTATGAAATTCAGGAAATCTTTCAAAATAAAAACCTTAGCACTCTTCTGGTCACTTCTTCTCCACACACCCTCCCCCAAGGAATCTTAGTGTCTTAACTGTTTCTGCATCAAACAAGACTTCGAGCCAAGCGTGTCATCAAGCTAAAATCAAGCTAAAATATATACTTTCTATAGGAGAAGTTATCTGAAATAAGCGTACGGCGAATCTAATCCGGGCCCACAGGGAACGGAGTCTTTGATGGGCACAGAGGGCGAAGCAGACCTTCAGGCAGGCACAATTAGCAAGGAAGGCAGGAGACGGCGGTGGAGAGGCTTAGGCCGGCTTCAGGAGACGAAGAACCCATCCAAGAGCAGACGTTACTATTGTACACGTACACAGTCGAGGGGCTCGCATCCACACATATGCCTTAGGGTTCATTTCCCAATGGCTGCGCAAAAACACTCCTTGCCATTCATGAGCATTTCTAGCCTAGGATTTCGTTTCTAGTTTCAGGTTAAAGGATTTCCAAGTTGAACTGTAAATGCAGTACAAGTGAACGATGAGATAATGCGTCACGAGCCGACTAAATGACTGATACTCCAGACTTGGTCAGCTCTGCTCAAAACTGGCTCTAGGTTCGTCCCTTGTCTTTCTGTCCATTTTTACCCGAGTTTCGCATTCATCGTAAAAACCTGCAAACTGCTGTGGCTTGAGCTCAGATTGCCACCAGTCCTCACAGCACTAGTTTTCATCTGCTCAGGACTTCAGCTGGGTGTACCCGATGCTCCTCTGCACAACAAACAGAACGCAACCAGCGGAGAAAGAACGTGCTTTTTTATGTCTACTATTACACAGATGCAAAGCCTAAGATTACCATCATGACTCCCACTGCTGTTAGCTTTTGCTCTGTTCCAGTAGCGCGCTCACCAAATGTCAAGATTTTGCAATCTTGAGGAGGTATTTCAGCCGCGAGAGATTTGTCCTCAGCACTACAGAAACCCTCAGCGCTTTCAGCTGGGCAAAACTGAGACATCTGGTGCTGGAGCTGGTCCGCCTGGATTCCCGTCTCAGAGGTGGCCCACCGACCTGAGCTCCCAGGTGTAGAGCATCCCCTCCCACCCCCACCGCCAGCCTGAGTCAGCATTTTGTAATGCCTTTGTAAGCAACAGTCCTCTTCTGTACCCTTCCTGCCCTGCAGTACAAACCCACAGCGCAAGCACTGTCTGGGCGAGAGCCTCCTCCCGCTCACCCGTTACATGCTTCACCTGCATTTCACAGCGCCGTTTGGCATTCATCACCGGAAAGAACGGACATCACGGCGACCGCTGCTGGCAGGGTTTTGAAATGGCAAAGGGCTGCCTTCCTCACCCTGAACGTCACTGTTTCTTCTCCAGGCAGCATTCGTCGTTGTCCCCACGTTCGTGCTAAATACAATTAAGGGAAATGAATACGCAGGGAAGGAGAAGAAATCTGGAATAAAAAAAAGTGATAACTCCCTGCCATTAACAACGCCTCACGTGCTCCCAGCAGCAGCGACCTACCAGTCCCTCCCTTCGGGGCCACCGGGGATACGGTAAGCAGTTCTGAAACCACCTCCTTCCTCTCCATCGAACAGATCCCGCCGCCCCTCAACTCCAACTTCAGGCATTTCTGGACAAGAATAAGACTGTAACTAAATGCTTATGCAAAGTTTTACTGTCACATTTAGGAAAGAACTTGAGAACGTGCTTCGTTTCAGGAATACCATGCCATTATTTTTTCAATCCCACGCGTGAGAAACAGCTTTCTTGGTTCTGTTTTCGTATGAGAAAACGGGTACGGCCATCTCACCGCCAGGCTTCCCCCGGTTTTACACAAATAAAGGTTGCTTGCATCAGTCTGAAGGTCCGAGTCTGTTGTTACTTCAACCAAACTACCGTAATTCCCCCAAACTTCCCTGAAAATTTGAGTAAGCGTCCGAGAGTTGAATCATCAGGAAAAAAAGTTTGGGGGTTGCATGTGGTTTGTTGTNGGTGTGTGGTGTGTGTGTGGGGGCGTTAACAAGAAGTAAGTGTCTCGGCACCGCCTTGTAAAGAAACACGCGGATGACTTCGGGTCGCTTGTGTCCCACAGGGTGTAGGCAAGCTTTGTCTTTAGGACCAGGGAGGAGGTTTGGAAAAGGTAAGTGTCTATATGAGACTGGAGTACGTCTTGAAAACTTCCATCTAATCGTGCCCTCTAACAAATGCTTTTGCTGTCGAGTAAGGAAAAAAAAGAGAAAAGTGCTGTTTAAAATGTTTGATAATCTGACAAGGCCATAAGGCTTAATGGAATCAATGATTACACACAGATGGATGATTAACTCTCGAGGTTTAATGTTAAAAAAAAGAGTGCTGGATTGCTACTTAATGGAATTACGCTGTCCATATGGAAAAGAACTATACCCTGACTATACCCAGAATTATAGAACAGGTGGTAGATCTGGGCAGGACTGCTTGGAATGCACAAAAGCATTCTGAACTTGTAAGTGCCAGAAAAAAGAAAAAAAAAAAGTCTTCCAAACTGTGTTAACTTTTCACGTCTCGGAATTGTAAATGGCAAAAATTAACAAAATGATCCTCAAAGCCCCTTCTTTCGAAAAACAATCCCAGCAGTAATATTTGCCCGCGTGCTGCAGCCTCGCAACTGTTAAAAATACCCATGTGTGATTAAGGAACATAGTTGAACTTGCACGTGACAGTGGGTCTTCTACAATTTCACACGAATGCTGGAATCTGCTACGTCGAGCCCATACGTGCACGAGCTCCAGAAAGCTCACCAGCCCCACGGCAGCAGATCCCCAAAGGACGGTCGTCTGCCCTTTGAGCGCATCCTACTCTCCACGGCAATTCCTTGCTGAGAAAGAATCCCAAGGGCACTGCTACGGGGCAGCACGCTTAGGTTTACTGTGGTCCCACATTCAAGTATTGCCTCTTTTTCCGTAAAGAATCCCACCTGATTCCACTCTCCCTTACAGCTGCGACCCCTCATCCACCATCCCGAATGTAATCGCAAGTCCGCCGTCTCGCAGCCTTTGTTTCTGCCGTTTGGCTGACGGCTCTTCGGCTTGCCAAACACCTTACTGCGGCAGCTCTGAGGAAACCCGTCGCAGACAACACATCCAACGCTCCAAAACTCTTTGTGGGGTACAGTCACGAGCAGCATTAAAGCAACCCTTTACACATGTCACTCCTGATATCACCATCCTTGCCAAGATGATCTCGGCCTCCACAGCAAGTCACGTACCTACAGTCAGAAGGCCTTTCTTTTTTTTTGCCTGCAAGCACCGACGGGTTTATTTGTCTTTTATTGTTTTCCCTGTACAAACTACTGCACCGGGATGTCATCTGGTGGCTCATCTACAGACTTCACGAAGTCTCTCCAATGGTTCTTTTGTTACCAAAGTTCTTTTGCTACCAGTTACCAAGACTGGCACTTTTAAGACCTTACTTCCATGCCTGGCTTTGCCACAGACCCACCATAAACTCTCTTCTCTGTACCACGGATGAAAAGCATTTGGTACAAGTGACGTAGTATCACCAAAAGCTTCTGACCACAAGACTCAGAAGTCAATCCAGCTTGAAACCAGGTCTGGGTTTGGAGTGGAACAGCTGCAGGACCCTTCGAATGGAGACAGAGCCGGGGATTAGGCGAATACAAGGGTAATACATTATAAGACTCGTTTCAAAAGCAGATTTGGTACCTAGACATCCATCGTCTTGCTGGATTCAATGCCCATCACTGGTACATTTACATAACACACACACACACACACACAATTAAGACAGCATAGCTATCCAGAAGGATCTACTTATTCTACACTAAGAATAGCTTGCTTGTTTAGTTCAAACAATTTCCAAAATGACATCAACTAGACTGGAAAGAAAATATTTTTAAGGGAAAATACAGTAGTCCACAATAATGTTCCTAGAGAGGAGGAACTTTAAATTCACACCTCACAGTGGTAAAACACTCCATATGCAAATATCCAAAGTCACACGTAGGCTTTGCAAGCCCAGTTAGTAGAAAATTAGGCTCTGCAGACTTCTAAATTAGGCTTCAGACCTGAACGCATTTAATTTTTGCGACTGTCGTAAGCTGGGGGTTAGGTTAAGGCAAAGCTCAGGTGTGATACGGGACCCCACAGCCGCCCTTCCCTGAGCCGGCAGCCGGGGGTCCGTCACCACACAGCTCCAGCAGAGCCCCAGCCCCAGCACTCAGCTCAGCCCCAGCCTGGCTGCCCTTAGGCGGGCCTTCCAAGCCTTTTACCCAGGGGATACGGGCCATTGCCAGAGAGGACGAGCTCTCGCTCCTTCCTCCCAGTGTAAACACTTGAAGGACCAGTTGTCACAAACGACCACTCAGAATATACCGAGGGGTCGGTTTTTTTTCCATATAATTTATTCATGTTCTTCTGTAACCAAGGAAACAGAAGTGATTTTTCCCTCTCATCCAACAGTTCCTCTTCAGGGTTGGGTTTTTTTAATCCGTAGGGTCCAATAGCTGTTGAAAACTGAACGCCAAATTACACCCAAAGAAGGTCAGCGTTTCAGCCACAGAACGAGGACCCACATCTCCTTTCTTTCATTACCGCTGTCCCTCGGGCGCCCGGCACCCGTGACCGCCCACTCCTGTCTCACCTATCTGAAGTCTATGAAAAGTACAAGCTTTTCCAGCAAGTACCGTCGCTCACTAGCCGCTGGTCCCGAGCATAACAGAGCATCTGTCTCCAACGATGAGACGCACCGCTGCAGTCCCTCAGGATAACCGCAACACAGAACTGCTCACGCGCTTCCGTCAGCTGGATTCCTGGTGCTGACTGACTTGGTCACTGCCCTCCTGGCAATGAGGGCTGCAGCTAGTTTTTACGGGGAGCTCTCTCCCTTGAAACGCGTTTCTGCGAGGCGCTACCGAAGGGCTTAGAGCAAAGCCAGGGGGAGCAGCAGAGCAGTCCTGCTGCCTTGTCTCATGCCGAGCCATTTGCCTCCGACGACCCAAACCACCGGCTCTGCCACTTCTTCCAGGTGCCCTTCTCTCTCCCAGCAGTCTGCAAGTCCTGGGGGGGTCCGATCTCCTGCACAGCCATTCTTCCCCTCATTCCCTCTGTCCCGTTGTCTGGGACCTTTGGTAACCGGACATCGCGCATCATACACCATCACTTCTGGTGTGAAACACAACCTGTTGGCAGCTCCTGTCGTGCACCCAACTCCCCAGATCTACCTCAGACAGCACGTTACCTCCTTTCCTGTCTTCTTGAAGAACATACCACATTATGACGTCATCACATCCATCTCACTTTTTGAATCCCCCCCTCCCTTTACTCTGTACGTAAAGCAATTCCCAGTCCGCAACATCAAACTCTACTGTTGGCATTTCGTGCTGCGTGTCCTGTGTAGAAGCCCCAAAGGAGGCTGCAACCGTCAAAAAGCTCTCCTTCCAAAAGTCTTTGCTGATGAGTTAAGAATGCAAAATACCCCTATCTCTGTGGCCAGCCACTTCCACAGCGCAAATAATCCTAGCTGCGGCGAGTCTTCCTACCCCTCCGCCTTGGCTCTTGGGACTGAAGCTTTTTGTAAGACCAAGAACGCGAGAGAGGCAGCCCCAGCGATAGAACAGAAAGTCTTCGCTGTCCGATCTCCAATAGTAAGGAACTCTCTAATATTACGTCTAATAGCATGTAAGGCAACACAAGCCCAGCAGTCGTTGCCCAGTCTGACGGCTTCTACTGACTGCAGCACCAGCTGCGCTATTCGTGAGGCTCACTTACTCTGCCACCCGGAGAAACAAAACAAAAAAACAGGGCTTCAAGGATATGCCAGGAGAGAGGCAAAAAGTCAGAAGCAGAACTTAAACTTAAAATACCAGGGAGCTTTAAGCGCGCAAAACACAGACCATTTGAGGCACTAACTCATTCGGTTCCCGCTACTCAGCAATTCTGATGGCAGTAACTGGCAGTAGAATTACTGTACAATGTCATCCTTATGGAACATAGGGTACTCTCAAATCAAACTGGTACTGCTTCTGCGCTGCCATTAACATGACTTATTTGTTTCTGATTAATTAGGTTTCAGCTTCTTTCTTTTTGGCATTACGCTTTCCTCCTGTTCAGTCTATCTGGACAGTCTAGGTCTGTGTTGGCACAAATCAGTCACTGCAATCCTGGATCAGAAATCTGTGGCTTTGATGAACCTGGCTTCTGGTTCCCGTCAATCTCTGTTGCGGAGCATCACGAGACACACAGACATACAGACTCACACGCGCACATACAATGCGAAATCTCTGCAAAGGAGGAAAAGAGAAAAAAGAAAAAAAAAAAGGCAGCCGTGACAAGGTTGGCTTTTTTGGAACCACAGATAGGTGCCAAGTAAAGGTCCTAGCAGCTTGTCTGCCAGAGCTTAAGAAGCTACGACAAACATTTGTCTCCTTGCTCATTTGAAGGCCTCACCATCGCCGGAGTGCCGGATCGCTGCAGGAAAAGGCTGGGAGGGAGCACGGACCTTCACCGGCGTAAACTCCTGCTGTACCTCTGACGCCAGTGCAGTTACAGCAACCGAGGATCCGGCCCATCAGCGTTTTTGGCAGACAGACCCCGCTGAGCTTGCATCGCTGCTGAATTGTCGGAGTCTGAGGCTGCTCTCACACAGCGAGAAGAAACCATGAATGAGGAATTAAAGCTAATGGAGTTGTAACAATTTAAGGGAGAGAAGAAGCCGAGGTATTTCACAACGTTCCATGGGAAATTATGTAATGCTTGGAAATAGTGCTTTTTTTTGGCAAACAATATATGGGGTCTCCGACGCGCAGATGGAAGAGCAGCTTATATTTAATAAAATAAAATTTGACATTCATGGCACATTATCATATACAGTCATACATTATGTATGATATAGACTTGGTATAGTTTACACACAGCCTAAACATTTATCCTACAGATGGACAGGGAATTAGAGGGATAATAGCCTACATCATAAAAACATTCCAAATGCGCACTTTTCCAAACGCAAGTTAGTGGAAAATCGGTCGCAAGTAAAGGACGAACCTCAACGTTTTTGCAGTTTCCATTTTCACGCGCTCCCACCACCCTATAGAAACAACGCCAGCAAATCAAGGTACATCTAGACAGAAGGGAAGTCACAAACTTTCAAAGCCTCGGGAGGACAAAAGGGATCTACTTGCCGACACTATTTTCCACCAACCCTCTTGCTTTTTACTCCTCTTGGTACGCGAACTGCACAGGCCGGCCACCAGCGCCCGCCGTTCACCGCGGGTTTCCTAAGCGAGGACGCGCAGGGACGCTGTCCCTGGCTACTGCCAGCATCGCCCTTCAACCCTCCGCCCGCTTCAACCCTCCCGCAGGTTTTCAACCCGTTCCTCCCAAAGAGTTGAAGTTAAATAAGTTACTGAAAAAAAAAAAAAACCAAAACAAACCAAAACCAATAAAAACAACTTTTCAGGAAGAAAAAGCATTGGCACCGTAGCAACATCCAGCAACTCGATTTCTGAAGGACAATCATTTTCTTCCTCCAATTTCAGTAATTGTAAGCTAGCGGAGGACCAAAAACCCACATAAATCCAGTCTGAAACCAAGCCCTAACCACCACGTACCTGGCTCGGCAGTAGGCAACAGAATTAACTGCACTCTTAATTAAGAGACCAAGAGGCTCTTTTTCCATTTTAGCACCAGAAGGAAGCTTGACATCGTCCCCTCTGTTTCCTTGTGAAATACTAATCAGTCAGGCCTGAACGCAGCTCGCAGCAGCACTCGCGGTAGTCTCGCTCGTGATGGGAATTAGCCCGGCTAAGAGGCCGGGGTCCAGGCGGGACGCCACCTGCGCGGAGAACAGCCAGCTCACCACCCAGCACTCTCACCCCGAGCACAGCCTGCGCTCCATACCAGGGCTCGCTCTCAACCTCATTCTTTCCACCGCCCGAACTTTTTTTTATCTAGCCTGGTAGTCCTGTGACAAGGCATTCAAGTGCACCGAGCATCATGTCATCAAACACGCCCCCCTCATGGATTCACAGCTGCTGCCTGATCTTTTCATTAAATGCAGCTTACAGCTTATGTTTCCCACCTTTTCCCTTGCGCTGCCCCTTACCCTCTGCCGGCCACAACAGCTCCTTACAACTCATTTCCCCACCGCAAGGGTAGTTACAAACCCAACCCACGGCACTTCCCCCCGCCTCCCTCGGAGAGAACTGGCAGATTTGAGTTCCAAGTCTCTCGGGCTCCCGCCTCTGCCTCAGTTCTCCAACTCCTTCCTGGATTCTCCGCGGGTGCGGGTAAAGCCCATCTCACAGGCCGTGCCTTACTTCAGGCTCTCTTCGCACGCTAGCGCAGTGTTCAGAGGGACACAAGCGCTACCGCCATCAGTCCAAGTGCAGCAACGTCACAGTGCCCTATGTTTATGCCAGCAGCGACCCCAAATCCCAGGCCCAAGACCACGAAAATGAACTCCGTGATAAGAGAGACAAGTTCCAGTGTGTGACAAGTGTTGAGCAGCAACATTCAAGGTAATAGCTCTCTCCATAAACGTTTGTCGTGCAATTTTAGACTCAAAGCTCAAAATTAATTACAAACATGAAACAAATCATGCTGTTAAAACATGTATTATAAACAAATTACTCTCTCAAAATAGGTAACTCACAGCCTGGAAAAGTAATTGATAAACCTTTAGTGCTCACAAGTAATTGCAAACATGACAGGTCAAGTATCTGCTGAGTGACCGACATATAAAACTAACCAGCACAACACACAAAACATAAACAGGGACTGCCGCTCACTTTATCACAAACGGTAAATCAGCCATGTGGTTTTTTTTTTTTTTTGAGTTTCAATACTGATGTTCCTGGACAGCACTTCCAAACCAGACCCTCTTAATGTGTTAAAAAGCATCCTCAACTTTCAGCTCGATCCACCGGTTGTGATACAGGATAAGTGTTTTCGTTCAGTAATCACTTAAAAGAAAAAAAGGAAAAATAACAAGGCTGTAACAAGATCCTGCTTCATTCCAATCCCAAATGCCACATGCTCAACGTTCTGTCGTGGAGCCTCCGCACAGCTGGCAACCTTGAGAGCTGGGGAGGACGTAGCCTCCTGTACCTCCCAGGCTAGGCTACACGCAGCCATCGCATCCCAGCACGTTATCTGCCCTCCGAAGCTGCAGCTGTCTCTCACAAAGCTCCTGGCTCCCTGAAATATCTTCTGCTTCCCTGTGGACACACTGATCTTGGACATCTACTGTCCTAATTTCAGGCGACACCTAGCTGTCCTACTGCCCTGTTCAGAGAGTCCACAACAGACAGTCGCTAGCTTAGCTCCCAGCCGCTCCGGCCGAGGGACAGCAGCCTTCTCCGGCTGTTTGTTACCGACCGTCCCCCAGAAACTCCGTCTGCGTCCCCGCGGCTCTGGCAGTAGAACGGGTCAGTAAGAGCAGTTCCTCACCCGCTTCAGGGCAACTCAACCATTGCCGCAGCCATGCTGGAGCCTCCTTCCTCAAATGGTCAGCAGAAAGCACCTCAGAAGAGACCCATTTCCGGACACAAAGATCACGGCCTAAGTGTCCAGAAGAGAACAACTCTTCCCGTGACCTTCCTGTGTGCTTATCGTGATCCCTCGGAACCAACTTTCCCTGGGTCGCCCCCTCGATTTCCCGCTTCCTTATTGGGACGCACATTCCAAGTCATTTCCCCCGCACTCCCGAGGAGCAGCGGTGTTTTTCCTTCATTTCAATGCAACTGTCGAAGCCAGTTAGTTAGGAATATAACAACATCTAATAGCCGGTTTTGTCTGTTGTCTACTATTTGGACAAATATCATCTAACAGATACTGTACAAGAAAAACACTCACTCAAGCAAGCACAGCAGCCCTCTTGAACGCCACCAAAGACGCCCTTGTACGCTGTCAGCCCCGTCAAGCTAACAACTGCCTTGCCTTCAACGTCAGCCGACACCGAGCCTCGCGTAGCACAGCTTATCGCCCATGATGTTAACGGCACAGTACTTTGTAAAACCCACAGAGAAATAATGCAATTGAGACCAGGCAGGGTAAGACATTAATACTGTGCATTTTAATCAAAGTGAGAGATAGAATTATTATCTCTACGTAACCAGAAAAGCTGAAAGGTTCTAACGGGAAAAAATAAAACCATCTGTTTACTCTAAATCATTAAATGAGTGCTTTAGGACAATGTCATTCCCCTAAAGCCTATAACAATTTGGGCCTTAAGCAGAGATGCCGATTGATTAAATCCAAGCATATTTCGCTGCAAATGGCTGAATCAAAATATCATTGAACCAACAGCAACTTCTGCCGTGCATCATCAAGACACACGGAAGATTTTTTCTAATTCCTGAATTTTCAGGCGGGAACACCATCGACGGCTTCGTTCTAATCCGGGTGTAAAAAAGCTACTGTATTGTTGATTTTGGGAATGCCAAACCCCAGCTGACGTGCCGACATCCCAGTCCAGGAAAACGAGGCTCAACGCCCCTCGTCTACACTCCTGTAGCGCTACGGGAGTCCAGTTCTGGTTTGCCTCTTCCTGCTCCCTTGCGATGTCTCTCCCAGCAGTACCTGCTTAAGCCCTCGGTCCACAAAGGCCTTCAGCTCCGGGCACAACTGGAGCTGCCTAACAGGATCTGCCGGAACTTACTCCCCAGAAGCCAGGAGGAGAACCGTGCCGGTTACGATTTGCTTTCCTCCGGGATTTAGATATTGACTCCAGACAGCCCAGCTTTGAGTACTCTTCTGTACACGAAGCTTATTTTTCCAAATTTATAAGGGAACGCTTTTGTTTACATATACCTGGAGGAAAAAAAGATGTCGCCTGCCTCCCCCAAACACGCATACGTGCCGTGCGTCACTCGCTTCGACACTCTCCGAACGACACTGTGAAGCGACACCCTGCTCGTGGGGGTGACAGGGTCAAACACAGCCCTAGTTCACAGGTAGTCGTTGGGCTACTCATCTCCCACACGAAAGACGTTTTCTCCAGTTGCGCCTTCTATGTTTAGAGGTAACAAACACACAGACAGCCCGTGCACCTCTGGAACACAGAGGCCCTGATGCTCACCACGTAAAGGTTTAGTGTACGTGCCTACAGCATCAGGTACAGGGCACGTGCTGACAAGCAGCCAAACGCTGCCATCTTACCAACAGTAACATCCGGGGACCTGCAGCCTCTCGCCTAAATCTGGGCTCGGGTCACTCTAAACGACAATTTTTTTTTTTTTGATCCTGGATTAGTACTTCTGTTCAGCTTGAAAGATGAACCTCGCTTCATCCAACAGAGATCCGCTGGAATACAGCACGGATGCGAGCAGCTTCAAAGAGACACCTCAAGCCTCACTGCTAACAGAAGCCCTGCAGATTTCCAGTTTAGATGATAGACACCGAGCACAGCACTTAAGTTTCGTTCCCAATCTGCCCTTTGTGACCCAGTTCCTCCCCTTGGCCTTGTTTCGTCACCTGTAGAAGAAAAGAAAATAAGACTTACCTCCTTCCCCGTTTTGCCCATCTTGTCCAGGTAAACAAGTACGTATTGGGAGTGGTTTGGTGGTTCGGGTTCTTTTTATATTCTAATACAGTTTCAGCAGAGAGAAGTCCTTACTGATGTTTTGCCTTCACACATCATCAAGTGTGTAAATAGAGATATCTATACTGAAAAGCTTTTAGAATTATCGTAGCATCATCCCCAAAGAGCTGGAAAGGAGTCTGAGCAAAACCCGAGTCGAGTGACTCGCCCTAGAGCAGACAGCAGGCCAGCTAGGAACGCGCTGCGGATCCAAACGCGTTCGGGCAAGTGCTCTGTCTAACGCTACACAGCTGCCTTTCTAAGGGAACTTCTATATTCTTGAGGTTTTCCTGAAACAAATAACAGTAATAAAGAAGCTAACGCAGTTTTTGAAGTTCCAAAGCATTCCCTGCTACAATTCCTCACGAGGAGCACTCACAAACCTACAGAGTATAACGTGAGTTGTGGCGACTGAAATACACGAGCCTGTCTTCCTCCATTGCCAGCATTGCCGGATTTTCCTCTCAGGAATCTCCTATTAGCCACGCACCCCTATTTTCTTAACACTTGACATATAGTCGGCACAGCATTCATCGTGAACTAAATGCTCAAATGGGTTTGTCTTTACTGGGACGGGCCTCCAAGTGAGAGCCAGACAGCGGGAGATGCGAGGCCGTGAGGAAATCCGGAGATCAATATATACGATACACCCGGATCAAGCTTCCACCGCCATATCATATTAGGAATTAAGCCAAGCATAACACACAGCCGGTTCCCGTTGCACAACACAGCCCTGCTGTTCACGTACTGGGACTACACGGACCGCTCACACAACAGCGTCTCCAACCGCTGAGCGTAACCCTCGTGACTGGCCCCACAACCTACTCGGGCAGTTAGTGCTACATCGCTCCAACGAACAACCCTTGAGGGGAACTGGGAAGGGCGAAGCGGGGAAGCAGGAACGCAGCTGGAAGCAGAGAGGCACTCCAACCGGCCCACGACGGGCTTCCTCGTGTAAAACAGGGGAATTGCACCAATTCCAGCAATATTATGCCACTTCCCACTAGCAACGGATCAGAACCAACACCTATCACATTCAGATGTCTTTTATACCTGAAGGCACTGCCGTGACCCTAATGACCTCCACACAATGAAGTGTCCGATCCAGATGCCCGCGTGAGCCCTCAACGCATCACGGCTTCTCAAGGCAGGAGAGGATCAACCCCCGTGACAGCACGGCCCTTCATCGAGGCCATTTGAAGTGCTTTCCCCTGGCTGCCGAAGCCACAGTGCGGTTGTGCAGCACAGGGTTGCGCAGCAGGACTTCTTCCTCCCTCCCGCTTCTGAGCGGGAAGGCTCCTGCCTCGCAGGAGGTCAGGCCTTACTCCTTCTCTGCTCCCACCTCATTCACCTGACAACCTCCTCCACAACAGACATCTTATCAGACGTGACTGATTGCTGTAATCTGTACTCTGGGCAGCCATTAAGCAAATTACCTGAATCATTGCAAGGATTAGTCTCATTAACACATGATTAGCATCAAATTAAAATAATGAGTGTTTAACTTCTGATGTCTTCCAGTTGTTTGAACAGCTTGATCAGCCACACCAGGCTGGCAGGGCCGTGGCGGGTGTCAAGGAGTCAGTGAGAAAAAAAAAATAAAAATAAATAAAAAGGTAGGCTGTACCAGAGAAGACAGACTGCAGCTGACTTGCGGAACACAGCACAGCCGCTCTCAGAGCGAGCTTCGTGCAAAGTTCAGCCCCAGCAGGGAGGAGAGGCCGCCGGCCAGCCCCAACGCTCTGCTCGACACCTAAGGCTGCTGGGCTCTGGGGGAGCAAGGCTTCCCATCCCCAGCGGCATCGCTGCCTCCCGGCCCCGGCTCTCACCCTGGCCAGGCACTTGCACTGAGAGCGGGGCACGGGGCACAGCAGGGCAGACAATACTATGACTTCACCCCACCCGCTATAAAGGGCGGGCTGAGGTGACTCAACACCTCCGCTCTCGGTTGCCTCCCGGCTGCTCGCGTGCGTTGTCTTTTCCCAGTAAAGCACAAGCAGGCCCCCAAACCCGTCCCAACTGCAGCGACGAACTAAAGGAGCAATTGCAGCCCCTGTTTCTATCTGCGGAGGCCGCGCAGCCGTTTTTTGATGCTTGCTCATTCTCTGCAGTTGCTCACACCCCCATCTGCCGGGACGCTGTAGGAGTTGTGAAGCAGCTGCTACCAGCGCCCGGCGCCGCTCGCGCAAAGCCACCAGCGTGGTGCAACCAGCAGCAGAGGACCGGCACGACACCACTCCCCGTGCCCGTCAGGGGAGATGGGCTGCGCAAGTCAGGTTTCACCGCTCAGTGTTTGCAAGGCGATGCGTAAGATTGCCCGGAAAGCACCCTTCTCCCTCTAGTAGTTTTACGTTAGCGAATGTTTTCGAGAAACTTAACGCTTGTGTTCAGCACTCATTTCTCAGCATACCAGTACTCAATTCCCCCATTCCGGTTATTGTACCTGCACTAAAGCCTGAGCCCGTACGTTCGTCATCACCGCTATCGCTCCCTTCTCTGCACACAGAAACAGTTTCCCATATCCCATGGTGACAGAGGAGCAATCTCATTGCGGTTCCTCTTCATCCCATGCACACACAGCCCTCAGCATCCAACAGAAAACAACTCGTCTAGTTTTAGTGGTTTCGAGGCTTGTCTCCAGAAGGTGCTACCAAGATTTTGAACAGCAATTAGTTACCATGCATTAGGTGCCACGTTACCAACTAGGAGTGCGCAACCTGGATTTTCTCCTACTCTGTCAAAACATTTTTTCCTTCTCCAGAGAACGAAAACGGCAGCACTAACTTGCGTGTGTTACTCTTGCAACCAAAACCTTTTTTCCAGAATGCCTACATCGGTCAGGATTTGCCGAACCGGCAGAAGTCTCAGTACAGACATACTGTAAACCCAGCTGCTCTCCTCCCTCACGAGGCCTCCTCTGGTCTGGTCCTCCTTCTCGAGCCTGCTCGCCAGTCCCAGCACAAAGTCAAGCGCTCACATTTCATTGCTTACCTTGACAGCACTTCCCAAGCTCTCAGACTTTCACCCATGCCAGCTCACTACCATCAGGCAAAGCTCCCGGGTGCTACCATCCACGGTTATACTGGTAGGGAAGCGTTTACTCCATCAAATCCATCCCCACGTTCAAACTGCACAACTGAGCCTACGACGACGTCACAACTCAAATGGATATTGACTGTCCCACAGCAGAGAATTCACCGCATTCATCTCGGTCAACGTTTACATTCGATAGGTCCATGGCTGCCGATACCAAACACAGAAGAAATCAGGACTCGTTTAAGAGTGGGACTTTGCTTGGGAGGTTAAGTGACTAAGTTTGCCTGAGGCCCCCTGATCCACCATAGGGACTTTTTTCTTCTTTAAATGCAAGGCTTTTGCTGTTACTTTTACTGAGGGGAAGAAGAAAGAGGGGCTCTTGGATGCTTCTCAGGAAACTTATGTTCCATTTCAGTTACATCTTGTGCATAAAAATCGGCAGGTCAACAGAGTAAAACGATTTACGGAAAAACTCAAAATCAAATTAAGGTCTGCTCCGAACCTTCTAAAACATAAGATTCACCGTTTTAATGATTTTTCTCCCCGCTTCCATTTCCATTTTTGAGTCATGTCCAACGCTAGAGACGGCAAAGCCAAAATCACATCACCGTGAATAATCCCGGAAAGCGTTTTGCTTCAAAACCTCTCCTTTTCGATCTGGTAACTTGTTAACAGATGACCTCTTTTTCTGATTTTTTTTTACCCACAATCAAGTACTTTCTCTCCTCCCTGCAGCTCGTGTGCTGCGGGGACTGAAGCGAAGTCTCTCCGATGTCTCGCTGCAGCTTGTTCGGTTTTATCTGCATATGAATTTAACAGCTTTCCTGCTGTCTCCGATTCTCCTGCACGTGTGCAGAGCTGAAATCGAAGCCTGGCTTTTCCTTGCCCTACAAACTGCAGCTGACTTCCTCAGAGACTTCCCGGGCTGCTTCCAGTTGGGTTCATCCCCCGCGTCGGCGACAGGCATCCTCCCCTGCCTCTGGAGGCGGTGCGAGATCGCAATATGCGGGATCTGGACCTAAATCCACGCTCAAAGAAAGATTTCTTTCTCCACGAAGGAATTGACAGAACATGTGCAGCAGCCAATGTTTAAGCCTCAACATCTTGGTTATTTAGTCTTTGAAGTGCCACAAACCATAAGTACGTATTATAGACAAATCACTTGTCAAAGCTCTTTCTTAATTTAATTAAAGCCATTTTTTATTCATAGAAGTGCAAAGAAGCAACTTAAACAGATAACATTTTTCACACTTGCATAAAATGAAAATAGCCAAACTAAATTTTGGCAAAGTACGTAACAACAAAAGATCCAAGCAAAGACTATAGATGTGCCAACTTTCATCTCTGCTGAGACGTCAGCAGTGAGTTACACGCACCAAGTCTCCCAGTTGCATTTGTTACGGCCCCCTGACCCTCCCCGCGCTATGAACACGCCGGTGATCCTTACGGCGGGGCCCCGCAGCCCTCTCCAGCAGCCACGCTGAGCCCGTCCGTGCCGCTCCACGTGAGCGCGACCTCCTGGGAATCACCAACAGAGGAAGGCAGCAAAACGCCGCTCCAGTTAGGAGTAGCATACCCCAGTAGCACCCTCCACTCCTCCAGCGTGGATCCCAATTGCACTGGCAAAAGCATACGTCAAGCGCCTGTAAGCGCCACGAGGAACACGCTGCCCCGCCAGCGACTGCTGCAGACACTGATGATTCCTTCGGGAGGGACCCCCGATGCATCCACTAAAGCACCACTCGGCACAGCTCAGGCACAGACTCGCTAGTTGAGTGAAGGCAGGCCACATCAAGGTCAGGTGCCAAGTCAGAAAAAGGTTTTCCTTCCGCCACGTAAATAGCCTTGTGACTTACGTGCTGTAGCAGATCTGTAGTCAAGGCCCACGCCTAAAGGCCTATGCTGGACAGCAAACCCGTTAGGCCTCCTGAACAAGTCTTGGGGACGTTTTTTCATTACGGCCTTAGCCAAAGGCTCTTTAAAAACACGCTCAAGTTTGCCTTTTTTTAGAAAGGCTGTGTTCAGCCACACTTCCAGACTCTGTAACCCGTAACAGTAAACGATACTTGCACGGTCAGGCTGTGGGGCACTCGTTTGCACACATGCAGACTACAGCCTGTCTCTGGAATCTCATTTCACAGACGCGCCCCGTAAGGACAAAAGAACCATCCAAGCCCAGGCGACATCGCAGGCCCGTCCTGAAAATAAACGCCTTCAAGCTGAGCAAAGCTAATTTGGGATCACTAACAGCAAGGCACAGGGTTTTGCTCTAACTGAAGTTCACAAAAATCGACTGCGAGGCAAAGGGACAGAAGAACTCCCTTCCATCCAAATACAGATACAAACGCCTTTTTTTGTCAGTGAAAACAAGCACAACTCAAGTCTAGAGGCAGCGTCAGGGAACTGGCAGCTCGGGGCACGCACGCCACCCAGCTGCACCGTTTTTTCGTATCAGCATCTCCCAAGCTGGAGGATTTCAGGCACATTAGTAGCCATCGCTACTGTCCGCAGTATAAAAACCTTCTAATTCCATTGGTTTTGTTCACACCTGCTATAGTAAACAGAAAACCATGTATCAATTTACCTTCAAAGTTAGAGTTCACTGTTGCGCAATCCCTTACAGCATTCAGAAATGTCACGATTTAAGCGATACGTTCAGACTCCATCTGCTGCATATTATTGACCATATTATGTAAACTACCTTTTAGCAATTCACACTCACTTGATTCTGCAGTACCTGTGGGTGCCAAACATATGTTTCCTATTCTACTTGCCTCTCCCGGGCCATGCGCAATCCAGTCCAACCAGCAGCTTTGTCATACACGCAACTTGCCGCTTGGTAGGCTTTTTTAACCTATAAATCCCATCAGCTATGAGAAACACTGCGATTGTAAACCAACTTGTGCAGGAGACCTGGTGGTATTCAATCAGCTTCTCCGAGATCACGACTGCGCGGATCCCAGGCAGCAAAGAGGGTCACTGCGCGCAAAGCGTCCCCCTACCCCAGGCCCTGCCGTCCCTGGAGGGCGACCTGCCCCGAGCACAGCTCGCCAGGCAGCACGGGCCATCACCCCCTCCGCCCAGGCACGCAGCCGCCAGGGCTACCCCGCGTCCCTTCGCCTCCTTCAATCAAGTACCCAAACTGACAAGTCAGCATAGCAAAAAACCAACGAGACTTGAAGAATCTGGTTTTTAGAAATGAGATATTGCTCTGTTGCTAGGCAAAACGTAAGGGTTTTTTTTTCCCCCCCTCATCTTTTTGGAGAAGCCTCTGCTCTCTTCTTGAGGGGCAGAGCTGCATTTCATATTGTCGCTAAAGCAAAATTAGAATGACAGCATACAGACCTGCTTCTTATTCCAAGGCATGTCTCCAGCCTGTTCCCTTTTGGAAATAACACCATGTACTCACAAAGTATTTCACAAGGAAAAAAACCCAACATCACCCCAACTGCTGCAGCAGGATGATGTCAGGGACTCTGCTTCTGTTTTTTTACAGTTTGCACTGGAGGAAGGAACAAAAAGATGGAAACTTCAGCAGGTTCCATGTGCAAAACAAACAGCTTTAAGCGAACAAAAAAGTGGGTTCAGTCCATTCACGGAAAAGGGGAACGGCTGTCTGGAAGCCCATCAATTTGTTGGTCTTCCGTTTGTTTATCTGTCACTTTTTAGAGCGTTGAACATACACTGGGATACGTTGCTCTTTTGTTCAAAACTCTTGATTGAAATAGTTTATGGCAGAGAAAAAGTTCAACTGCTTGAACACATCAGCAGGGATTTTCCAGTAGTGCCCGATCTATCGGTCCCTGGCCTGCAAAGCAAGTACTGTATTGCCATTTGTAACAGAAGAAATCAGATGTCCTGCGAAGGCTGATTTCAAATTGCATCACCCTCCAGAACAAACCTTCTAACATCTGCGGTGGGAGTCAGGCACGCGCCTTGTTCCTGTCAGCCCACTGCAAGGCTGCTGCTTCAGTCCCAAAGCCTAGCAGGGACTGCGCGTCCCTCCTGAACCCAGAGACGCGAGCGAGCGCTCCGCCGCACGTCTGAGAAGCCCGTGTTCCCGACTGCCGCCTTTGTTCACAGGAGAACTATAGGGGCAGACTTGCCGTCGGTGTCCGTTCCTGCTTACCAACCCTTGATTCTGGCCAAACTCCTCTCCCCACCGTAAATAGCAGGCCTCCACCTTCCCACCAGCTCACCAAGCCACTTCTCTACAGAGGAGCCGCTTCTCCCAAAACCTCAAGTGCAGAGCCACCACGCGCTCACTCCTTGTGGGAATGAGCAAATGGCACAGTGCTTACACCCAGCACACGCTCCTTCCTGTGCCCCGGCGCTATCGGGGAGGTGCCCTGTCAGGATGAGCTCCCCACCTTGGGGCAGTGAGCCGTTGCCCGACGGCCACCACACGCCAGCAGCCGTATTCGCCACCAGCACGACCTGCGCCCCGCCGCAGGCTACTGGCCAAAAGCGCTCTGCTGCTCTTCTCCATCCCCCTCTACCCGATTGCTCCCCCCCGGCTCCGAAGCGGCAGCAATTCATTGCTGGCTGATATTAAGCACGTTGCGATATCCCAGAAACCTAGCGCATCTGTGCTAGCTAACGCATCCACAGAGATGGGAACGCTGCCTTCCCAGCAACGATAACCGATTGCTCCCCGATTCCTCTTCACCTGCCTTAAGGTGCGGGGAATGAAATAAGAAGAAAGGGTGGGTTTACTGCACAGTTCCAGTTACAATCTCAGTAATTAAACAGATAACTCAGTCTAAGTATTTGCAATTTCCTATAACGGCATTTGTTAGCGATGCATCTGGATCTCAATAACCATTACCTTCTGCTACCTACAGGTAGAGATAATTATCCACAAGTAAACGATTACCTACGCTATAAATTACCTACAAAAATTTGGGCTGGGTTTTTGCCAATCACCATTCCAATTAATTAACCAAAATTGACTAGCTGGCTTTAGACCAAATATTTCCTCATCAGTATTCAATGCCAGTGCCTGCAAGATGAAGGAAATAAACCAGGGAGGAGAGACAGAGTGAAATCCTACAAAGGTTAGGAAGGGATTAAAGCAGCAGAGCGCCGAGAAGAAATGGCTTCTCCGTGGCTGCGGGGAAACACTTTTTGGTTTCGGCGTTGCTACTGCCCCGGGCAGGGCTGTGCGTGGGCTGCGGACGGACCCCACCAGCACCATACAGCTGTTACCAGCAAGGAAGGGAGCCACGGCCACCAGCGGGAACCAGAAAGCTCAGAGTTTTCCTCCCGAGCGGGGCTTTGGGCGGGTTTCCAAGGGCTGTTACAGCGAGCGGGGGACACAGTCGCGCTTGGATTTCAACGGCTGCGGGAGGACTCATCACCAGGCCTGAGCAAGATGTTTCCAAAGGAGCTCCCGGTTTCTCAGCTCCTCCATTTCAAAGGAGCTGTCAGAGCCACACAAAATCTGCCCTTTTCCATCGCCCCAGAAAAAACTCACACCCGCGTCAACGAGGCTTTGGACACCCAGCGCCGCACATCTGCAGAACGGCAATTCAGACAACACGCGCTCAATATTGGTGACTGTACGCACTGAATATTAAACAAATTCCTGTCATTCCCAGCTGAATGATCACCGTGTGCCACCACGGGCAGAGACTCTGTACGCGTCCGCGTGCTCCGCGCAGATCTTGCCATTCCCAACGACGCCGTTAACTCTTTGACCAGGTACCTGCTCTGGCCCAGCACCGCCACATACCTAATAACTGTTTCCGATGGAAAACCGCACAGGCGAAGGGGCCGTCAGCCCTCAGCACGCTACCGTTAACAGCAAGCTTCCCACTGAATAAGGTTTTGTATCAGCGCTCATTAAACCCACTCGGATGCACGACTGGTTCCGTAAGTCTAGAGGCAAGCATACGCTGCAGGGCAACAACAAGTTTGAGACAAATCTCGACATTTGAGCCAAGCTAAGTTAGATCAAGCGTGTGTCTCCACACCACCAGTCATTCGCTCCGTGCCTTTTCAGAGTGCTACGAGTCCTGATATAGATTTGAGAACAAAGCACTAGCCCTGGTCCCAGCTCACCACACGCTGCCTACGAACACCTAGTCCGTCTCCTACGGACACCAGCGACCTGATGGCCGCGATCAGCGCTGCCCGGCGGAGCGCAGCTAGAGCACGGCAGAGAGGGCAGGCCTCCAGGCGCTGAGGGACGACGGCTGTAGGCACAGCTTCCAGATCGCCGGGCTCTAAGGCCCTTCGTGTCACCCATCCAGGTCCGCCAGCCCAGCCTTACAGCTACAGGCGTTGGAGAAGAGCGCCAGCTGTGTGCTAACACAGGACCCAGGCACGGACTTCGCGCTCCAGCCCTCCAACATTACAAAGGCTACAGGCACAGGAGCGCCGGCGCTCCACGAGTGTGTCCAGAGAACCCTTCGAGAGCGTAGAACCTAAAGTCAGAAAGCCGCGCTATTTTTCCTCAGCTCAGAACAACTCTTCTCCTCGGTCATAAATAGCGATGTGCGGTTAGTCGAAATGGCAGTGGAGCGTTTATTTGGTGTAGAGGTTTTTAGTGCCGGCTCTTCAAAAAGCAAGGCACCTCATGCACTCTAAAAAAGATATAAAGCTGTCAACGCTGACAAAACCAGCAATTATCAGTCATTCTAGACTTTTCTGGAGAACTCGTCGGGGAACTTTTTTCAAACCAAACAATCTGCAAAGGAAATCACTACTAAGGATAACCCAGTGCCTTCCACATCACCTCAAAAATGGTTTTCAAGATGCTTTTGTCATGTCACCTCCAGTTATTGATTTATGAAAAAGCAACAAGATATTTCATTGCGTAAAGTAAGGTTTTTATTTATTTATGCAGGCCTGTCAGTGCCGATAAAATACTGTGGATGCTAGACATTACTCGCACTCCGCGTAATTAAGTGAAAGGCCCGACCTTTGTGGAAGCGCTCCACAGAATTCTGATCCTGGCCAGGCAGAAGGGGTGGCGGGAGAGGTGCAGCGGTGCTCCCGAGGGCGGCAGAGCCTCGTCCCCCTGCCACTAACCTGCAGCAGCCCGCACGGCGCCCCAAACCTGCCTGGTATTTCAGGTCAGGGTCGGTCTCGGCAGGCGCCAGACAACAGGTGCAAGGGAAAACCCACCAACAACTTGCCAAGGTCAAAGCAAAAAGCCAAAACCCAACTAACAAAAAACCCACCAACGCCAGGAGCAACAGAAAATCCCGTGTTTCCAGTGCACTCACCCAGCTACTATAAACCAGGCTTCAGACCAACAGCGGCATGTGCAAAACGTTTCCCACCGGGCTGCATGCGCTGCACACAAAGCGCAAGGCACTGCTATCTGGAAATAACACCTCCTCCATTTTCAACTCTATTTACGTACCGGTTACAATGAAGACATCATTCCTGCTTCTCCTGGGTTGCTCTCGTTTGAAGTTCATTCAAACATTTGTTAATGAACAGTAAATCTTTAGAGTACTTAAAATTGCTCTGTTTAATAAACTGCGTGCATTCCATCAACGTTATTCAAAACTCAAACTCATTTATGAAAAAATCCGCGTCTGTCTGAGAGAAAAATGTATTCGGCTCCTAGGAAGGCCCTGGCAACATGAGACAGGATCAGACCGACTGCAACACTTCGGACCATCAAGAGAGTCAGATTTCGAAGAGCTTCACTTCAGAGTCGTAAAATGAAATACGCGGCTTTCTGAAAGCCCTCTGCACTAAAATCGTCGTGTTGAGGTGCCTGAAGTGCTGGAGGGATGCCACATACCAAGCACTTTTGAGGTGCATCTAAGCGGTACGAGATCCTTAGAGGCAGAAGACTGAAGGCAGCTTCGGCTCTTGCAGGCTTTGCTCAGGAACGAGTCCAGATCAAATGATTTTCCCGAGGATTATAGGACGCGTATGCCACAAGTCCCTCTTTAGCACTTAAAGACTTGATCCCTCTCTGCTCGTGCTTCATGCTGTCACTTCTGCCTGTGTAAGGGTATATGAAATTTCACAGCCAGGGCACGTTTCGAACTCATTTCACTGCAAAAGCGTTCCCGGCTAGCTACAGCACCGAGCCAAAAAACGGGGACTCTTTGAAGACAACAGTACACGCGGGCCAGAAGAAATTAAAAAAAAAAATAAGAATATATATACATAAAAAAAAATCAGGGAACAGTTACATCTATCTGGCAAGCTTCGGAGTAACTGAGAAAAAGCATGAGAGACATCTTCGTTTAGCACGGACAGAGAACTCTCGGATGAGCAAACCGTAATTTAATCCAAACGAAAACGCCTAACGGCTTTAAGAACAAGACGTGGGAAACCGCATTCTCCCAAAGGTCAGAGCCTTCCCTCGCAGTCCGTTTTGAACTGCTAGTCTGGATTTTACACTTCCAAACTATCTCTTTTTTAACAAGAAAGGCAAAAGAAAGGTAAAGTGTTTTCATCGGTCAGATTTTATTTCGCCCCCCCCCAGAACTGCAATAACAGGTTCTTTGCAAACCGCGGCTTCGGCCTGCTTTCGAATATAAGAGACTTCGCCAGATCCCCCATTTGGTCCGTCGTGCTCCCCCAGTGCAGCAGAATCAACAGCCCGGTCCCCACCCCACAGGGGCACATCACAGCGCCTGCTGCGACAGGGCTCAGCATCTCCCCATGCTGCAGTCCTTAGCTTGGGCTCCTTCCCAAAAAACCCCAAACAGTCCCCAAAACCTAAAGGAACAACCGCAGCTGAGGGTCCTGCCTTGAGAAACTCAGGCTCCTGACAGTGCCACGCCGGTGGCGTGGAGTCCGGCGGAAGTGACAGAAAACTACGCCCGGACTCAGTCTCAGCGCACGGATCCTGCTGCCTCGCTGGGACCCACCTCGGCATTTTGCTCGCTTTGTTCTTTCTTAATTCTCAAGGTCATTTCTTGTTTATTTAATCATCCGTTGTGCTCGCAGTCTGATGGGTCCCTTAATCCCCGGGCTGGTTTCTTAACTTTAAATTAGTTTCCGGTAGAGCAGGGCTTGTACCTCACAGGAGAAAAAGCATTGTTTTTACCACACTTGTAACTAACGCTGCCGGTCCTTGGGGAGGTTCAAAGGACCTCAAAGGCAATAGTTCTCTGCCCAGGAGCAAAGAAGCCATTACAGCTTGTACTAGAAGATTTAATAGGTGTCATAATTTATCATGTAAACCGAAAAGTGTTTCTTAATTAAGTGCGTACGTTAATGAATTTTTTAATTTGATCCCTGTAAGTACCTTGCTATACTAATTGCAATATTCTACACATTAGTCATCCGCTGTTGCCCTTGGCTATTTTCTATCCTGAGAGGGAGAGATAGAGCTTTTCAGTTAAAGTTCATTTAACTCTTTCCACCCAACAAATTAAATTTCCTGTTATTCACACTGGAGAGTGACAGCTGCATTTCAGTCCTGGAGCGCTGCAAGGATAGCGTTCCGCATACACATCAGCTCGGGTGCCGGCGTGGTCTCCCGCGCCGAGGGGATGAGCGAGAAACGAGGGAGCAGTCCCAGGACAGATGCACAGAGGAGAAACACCGCCTGGCGTTGCGGAAGGCTAGGAGTTTGCTCCTGACACTGGGAAAACATGCAGTACAGCAAGATCATGAGCGACGGACCCTTCCCAGCGTGGTTCCCAACACAGTGATTGGGGTTCATTTCATTACCTTGATTACAAACGCTAAGTTTGTCAACGGACGTTTTCCAACCCACACGTTGTTCCAGATTTCAACGTGTGCTTGAGCGAGGCGTCAGCTTCTCTGACACCTTGCACTGGCACCCAAAGTTCCAGAGCAAGAGGGTGGGAAACCTGGCGCTGACCACCCGCAGAGGACGGAAGGTAAGAAGCAGCAGCGGAAGGTGTGGCACGTGGCTCCTCCGCTTCCCCAGGCGCCACAGGAACTTGTTCTCCAGTTGATACAGACCAACTGACAAGGCCTGAATTGGTACTGAGGTAGCTGACGACGCGGACGAGCATCTCTGACAATTTTATGCTGTAGCTCATTGCCGGTACCATGAATAGCTTAAAGGGAGGCTTCAAAAGCCTCTTGAACGTTACGGACTACAAATCCCATTTCCTTTGTGCAGGTGTAATACCCTGGTGGCCGTGTATGTCTATGAGAAGAGCCACTACAAACTGAAAACTCCTCACCTCTGCTAGGATACTTTGCAAACGCAGTCAATAAAGTACTCAGACCTCCGCAGAGTCAGCAGGGAACCGAGACAGAGCAAGAGAGTCCTACCCACGGCCAGACAAGGAGCTGGTGCACCTGAGAACACACAAATTCCTCCTTCGCCGTATCCTTCCTATCCAATTTTTACTTGCTGCTTCTGGTGGAGTTTGCTTGAAGGAATTCAGAATTTGAACTCAACAATGACTCGGTAAGGGAGAATTCTGTCTTCTCAAAGAGAACCTTCACTGTTCTTCGGTGGGGGGGGAGGAAGCAAACGAACCCTCGTTTTTCCCTTCTCGCTGCCGACACAAAGGTGTAGTACGGGGATAGTACAAAGCCTCCCTTTCCCAGCGTTTGTAACTATGTCCTAGATGAAACAGCCGCAGCCACTCATCATCTGCTGAAGCACGTTAGTCCTCAGCCTGCATCTCCAAGGTGCTTTCAAGGAACACAGGGCTTCCCCTGCACGCTCCTTAGCTTGCACGTCGGACAGGTACGTACCGGGAAGTCCTCCTCACGAATAAGCTGGTGCTCGCCAGAACTGAGAGGTGAGCCCTGCCAGGTTCTGGGCTATCAATGAGGAAGCGCAGCACTTGCGACTTCCTTTCCATGTCACATTAGTGTTGATTTCCTGCTGTGTCTGTGAGGATAGCGTGCATTTCCTGCTGCTACGCAAGCGCGACCCCAATTACATACGGGTCCAATAAACTGTAACAAGGCAGAGGAACGACATTCTGCATTTACAACATCTGAACTTTCCTCTACCACATTGTCTTCATTTAGCCTGCGCAACGCAATAGGAGCCCGTCACGCTTCTGAATAAAAACTCCGTCAAAGTCATTTAAAAAACAATTCTAACTTTGCAAAAGCTAGTGTCAGCAGTCAATTCACAGAAACACCTTTTGAGCAGAACTGGTCAAATGCCCTGCTGCAGTTCACGTGGGCGCACGCAGCGTTCCAAGAGAAATGACTTGTCGAAGCCCAAGAAAATCAATTAGGAGGAGCGGAGCTTCCTCGGGCCTCTCGAGTCCTAGCCACAGGCACTGCCGAAGCCTGGCGAGTAAGAGCCACCGCGCTCTGCCCCTAAACGCAGGGCTGACATACCCCGCAGCATCTCCCCATTGCGCACGGTTCTTGTGAGCAGACACACGAGCACCCTGCCAAGCTACTGCCGAGGAGGCAATGCCTGCGCACACCACTGACCTAAGGCACAGCTCTTGGCAGGATCAGGACCCAAGCAGCGCTCATCGTTCTGCCCGTACTCCAGACTGCTTCCAGAGTTGTAGGCAAACAGAATAACAACAAAAGAAATCCGTGTCCTGCCTGATGATCTGTAATGCTGGACTACTGTGGTGCCTACCCGTAAACCCCAGAGCTCTGGCCCTGCCTAACGAGACCCCGATCTCCGCAGGGACTCGCTGGAAGCGGTGTGTCCATACTGACTCCCGCCTGCGCGTTCTCCCCTGCCCACCACAAACACAAAGGATTCCAGGTTTGGGTAGAAGCGAGCCGGACCCATCCCAAGCGTGGACAGCTGCGACGCGACTTCCCGCAAAGGAGACCCGACCAGACGCGACGGGGGAGGCTGTCAAGCCCGGGTTATCTCAGGTGTTCCACTACCCTACAGCTTCTCTTTCCGGCTGAACGCTTTCTGCTTCACCTGCTGTCAGCCCCGTGCAGCAGCGACACCTGACTCCTCCTGTATTAACATCCAGCAGCAACTGCTCTAATTATTGACTTGGAATTAAATCTGTCTCTGAACTCGGGGAGCCAGTAATGCACCGTAGTAATTCAGCATTCCGTTTGTTTCCCTCCGCCACTTCCGAGCGCATTATGGGTTTGCTTCTGCTGGAAGTTCTCCTGACAAGCTTACACACGCAATTAAGTGGATTACACGGAACATGTTTAAATAGCCTAGGAACCTCTGAGGCCAAGGCAGCTTTATAAAGCAGTGCTGCATCACTCATTCGCTTCCCCGCTTGCAAGCGGAGCTTGTGAAATTAATAGCAACAGCACAGCATAACACGCTTCAAGGAAGTGAGACTCTTTACATGGGTGGCTGTCACCTGCTTTTCAACAAATTCCAAACAGCGTTGCCTACAGCATCCTGTTGTATTAGATAAAATGCTTCCTGACACCTTTCTTACTGTATTACGCTTGACTGCTAAAATATTGAGATGCAAACCTCCCTCTTAATTTTTTTGAAAAAGAAAACACTGTCCAGTAATTGCCAGAGGTCAGGTCTCGTTGGTTGATAGCAGATCCTGTCCGCGCAGGCCTACCCATGCCAAAGGTTGCTCACGGCAACCACTTCTAAAAAGCCCTTCTCGGGTGTTTTGACAAATAGTCCCGTTATTTCTGAGGAGCCAAGGAGGCGCTGCCCGCTCCCGACTATTTCAAAGGCAGATCTCTGGCGACCGTACACCAGCACAGCTCCACGCGAGCTGTCCCGGCATCAGTCACTTGGCCCTTCTCGGCAAGTGACACCTTCTAGACTTCCAGCCCAACACACTGGAGTTCTAACTACCCAATTAAGTCAAAAGTCCTTTCCCCTGTTATAAGGAAACCTATCCTCAGCTGAGCAGTGTCCCTCTAGTTCCAATAACCTCAGCAGAACTACCACGAGGAATTTCATCAGGGGAGGATCCGTCCTCCCCTAAGAGCCGAGAACTTGCTAACAGCAAAACCGTCTCATTCGTCTAGCTCCACGATCTGCCTAAGACAAGAGTTAGAGAAATGCTGTTTATCTCTTAGAGAGTTCTGAAGAGAGTACAAGCAAGTAATTTTCAATGTCTTCCAACAATGCGTTAGCGAAGCACAAGGCAGGTAGACCTGTCAAAAAAATTGCCCTCACCACTACACTTACCATATGTCTACAAAGACAGAAGTTAGACATATTTCATCCTAGCGTGGGATCCGACACGACAGTGTCAAACAAAGCTCGCTAAGTTTGTCACTCAAGCAATCACATTCGCTTCATGTTTATACTTAACCACTGCTGCTAATGCTATTTCCATTACAAATTATCTTCTCCTTTCGAATGCAAGATGCTTGTACTGTAATTATGCAAAGAGAAGACAGATGAAGAAGACGCTGAAGTATGAGTTCCTGCTTCCGCTTAGACACCCCAGGAACCAATGGAATCAATACTTTGTGCAGCTATCTCTGGGAGAAATGGACGGGCTTCTCTCTCAAGTACCTTGCACTTTTCGTGTGTACCTGCATCTGTAAGAATGCCCATTTTGATCTTGTACCAACTTTCACAGGTGCGAAATCATTACGTGAAGCGCAATGCAATAGAAAGCACCAGGCTCATGATATTTCTCTCTCATCAAGACCATCTGGACGCTATTTTCAGCCGGTGTAAACTAGCGTAACACCACTGACATCAGTGGAAAGACGCCAAGTTTACACCAGGTAAGAACGTGGCCCTCTTTTCTCTTACATGATCCACTGCGCTTGCTATCATGGCACGGCGCCGATTGAACACGCAAGACTCGATGGGATTGAGACTATTTAACAGACATCTTTCCCTTTAGGAAGAAACGTCCCGTATTCATTTTCTGAGAAAGCTTTGGGAGAGTTCAAGGCCCCTCAAGTACGACAAGAGTACGAGTACGAGCACAGCTGCCCCGATTTTGACCGATTTCTGCAGGGACTCTCCTGCCTTCACGGTGGACGTCACCGTTCCAGACCTCCCGCATTCTGCCGAGGCTGCCCCCGTCAGCGGCCACCTCAAAAGCGCTTCTGCAAAGGTGGGAAGAGTGGCTCTAGGTTAAGCAAGCACTACATACCTGTCTGCACTTGTTCTCCTCATCACCCTTCTGATACAATAATGCGTGTGCTGTTCCTCACAAATTGTTCCCGTGTCAAAATAAACTACCTACCGATTCTTCGTACAGCTACAGGCAGATACCCGTGGCTCACGTGTAGGTTTTAAGCACACGTCCCAGCCTAACCGCAATCCGTAATAATTGCCTAAAGGAAAACAGACCACCTAAAAGAGGAAGCGAGAAACACCTCTCTCCCTTGTGATTGTTTTCACCTGGTCTCTCGACCTTTTTGATTGGCAACAGCGAAAGGGCAGCCGAGAGAGAAAAGGTTACCAAGTACCATAAAGGTGAGTAAAAAGCAAGCATTCAACCACATGCTTTTCTGTAACGCCAATACATATTAAGCCCACAAACACTCCGACTTCTCCGCCAGCCGCTGGTGACGATGATACTTATGAACTGTTCAAAACCAGTGCTCCTCTTCTGTCAGTCCCTTTAATACTCACTTACAGTACAGGGACTACAGTTTTCGGGACCGAAATCCAGTCCTGAACCGCGTAGCCTCCTCGCGCCCCACGGCCGTGGCTGCTGCTTGACTCCTGGCTGTGCGTACAGAGGCGGCAGAGGCTCCCAGCACAGGTAGCACCGTGCCCCGAGGCGCTTCCGCAGCCTTTGTCTCTTCCACAAAAGCTGTTTCCTGGGAATTCCCAGTAACCAGGCAGAAGACAAAATCTTGAAGCTCGCTGACATCTGGTCAACCCCCTAGACATGCCCTTTGACAGAACAAACTCAAACTCTAGCGTCTGAAGAAAATCCGGTGAAGTTTTTATACGCAGTCGTTAATTGTGTCCCCAGCATCCCCACAGAGCAGATGACAGGTGCCCTAGACACTGCCTGGTCTTGCCGAGTGCCATTTAACTCAAGAGACATCTGATCTGCCAGTGAAAGCAGCACTAAGTGGTTTGATCAGAAATGACATCTGAGCCAAATGAGCTAATTAGTTTACAGGATTTCCCCTTTCTCCCCCCAACAACAACAGAAGTCTATTTGTGCTTTGCCCTCAGCTTAAGGTCTCACTACAGGGTGCCGTCCCATTGTTTAAACTATCACCTGACACTTACCAAAAAGATGAAATGCACTTGTTGGCAATTCCATCAAAGCAGGCACATCTGCTGCTGATAAACACTGTCAGTTCTCCCTCAGGAGCAACACAGTATCCCCGATTTAAAAAATACTAATAACAAATAACAAAACAAACAAGCAGCTTCCCCTCGGTAGGAAATTCGCGCTAGCCAACTGGGACGGGGCACGCCTGAGCCTTTCCAACTAACAGATTCAGCAGCAGGGTCCGAGGGCTTCCTCGGATTCACTGCCGTGTACACAGCGGCGCTGACTGGGAGCTCCAATATAACTACGTGTGTCATATTCAGCGCTTGAAGTAAACCCGCCACATCCAACCTCCAAACCGCCTTCTGACGCCCAGAGGGACAACGCAGGCCCAGCGTAAGAGCTCGGGCACCTCCTCACCCATAATAGCCACGGCTTTCAGAGCTGCCAGCTCGCTCCCGCTGACACGCAGCACGGAGACGAGCGAGAAGTGAAGCGGGACCGGCAGACAGAGAGGTGCCTGCGTTACCCTCACCTGCTCCAACGCAGTTCTCAGGGCGAGCGGCGGCAGCAACGTGCCAGCCCTCCAAGCACTGACCACCACGCTGACTGCTATTTCTTCAAGTCTACAGGAAAACACAAATCTTGTGGTGCAGCAGTGACACCATTGGCAAAATAAAAGAAGTGCAGTGGCTACTATTTCAGAGAGATTACAATATTTCTACTCGCAAAACCAAAGTGGGACGGTTTCAGTTCAAGATGGGCGAACTGTGAAGAAGCGGCCAAGCACTCTGTGCCGTGACGACTGAAGGGCGCAACTATTGCCAGACGACAGGTAACAGTCCCAGACGCCCCCAGCCAGTGAAGCAACTCATGCCAGTATTTGCCAGAACCCACGTCACATACAAACGCCATTAATGTTAACCGAACCTTAGAGACCGGACTTCAAGTAACTCTCTTGAACACAAAACCAGATCAGCGCTTGGCTTAAAACTGATTTACGAGAGGTTTACGCCGCAGTTGGACAGAAATACTCCTCAGCCTACTCTGTGACGCTACAGTGGCCCGACACACAGGCCCCAGCCCTTCCCACATCGCTCACCCAGCAGAAGATCCAGCCCCTGTGACACGAGGCAGCAGGGGCACTCGAGCACCGTAACTCCACACCATCACACCCAGCAAGACGAGAAGCCAAAGACGTGACAACCCCAGGAACAACCCCAAGTTCCATTACTGACTCGGTTTAACGTCGTGAGCGTGCTGCATTTCGTCATACGCCATTCCGGGCCCTTCCAGTGCCGAGTTTGGTTTGCTTTCTCCAGCAGACCCACGGGCACATCAGCCCAGCCGGTGGAAAGCATTCAGGACAGGCTCCGCAAAGACTTTCAAGGACTAATGCACTATACTGGATTTGAGGGGCAGATCTTCATTACGGCAACAGTTTTAACTAACTAGAACCGATTTATGCAATTTTAATACCCAATGTTAAACCATTTAATATGAGATTTATATCAGCGCAGGTTTTAATGGGTCTTAAAAGAGCCGTTAACCCGAATAGGACAGAAGGGAGAAATGCACCCGTTCCAGCAAAGAGCAGACTTGGGTCCGACTTGTTGATGCCATGTTAAACCTTTAAAAATTAAGAGCAAAACAGTACCTGGAAATAGCCGGATCACAAAAGGAAAGCAATTTGAGGATGCGTACCAACATAAAACAAAGTTCTCTTGCACCGCAAACAGCAAATACAGCTTATCGTAAGTTAGGTGTTGTCTTCCAAGAAGGCAACAGGCAGACTTTCTCATGGCTTCTCTCTCACTATTTGAGACGTAGCAGAGAAGGTGAGCAACAGGGCAATACCCTGCGTTTGAGACGCGAGCACACCGGGTTCAGCTCTCGGCTGCGCTACTGACGTGTTCATTAGCTTTGAATGATTCTCTTCATATCCTGTGCCTCAATGCGCCGCATAGAATGGTTATCACAATACTTACATCCCCTATCAGATGCTTCAAGAGCGCTGATGAAAATAGCGAGCAGCGCTTGAGAAAAATATGCATCTTGTGGAGAAACTTACTTACTACAACACACCAAAAGCAGGAAAACACGAAGCACAAAATTCCACACTTTTTACCAGGCTGGAGAGCAAGGGAACACGCACCCTGCCTCGCTTTCAAAGCCACGGTCGCTTCCCAGAGGCCTCGATGGGAAGAGCTCCTGGAGTCATCCTGCTCACAGGCGTGGTTCTGACTGCCGCACGCCTGCCAATAAGACACCTGCCTGTGACAGCGGAGAGGATTCGGTGCCACCGGGAATCTCCCCCAGGCTCCCGCTCCTAAGCGGGGCACTGTTACCCTATTCTTAACACCGCATTGGGCTGCTCCGAGTTAACAGGGTGAAGCAGCAGGAGGTCTACGTCTTCCCCAGCCTTCTCCATCTCCTTCACAGGTTCGGTAGGTAAGACTGAGCAGAGCACTCTGCATTCGAAAGCATTTTGTCCGCAGCAGTCAACGGCTTCTCTCTGATGGCGCACAGTATGCAATACGTCCTCCTTTTATCAAAGGGAGGGTGAATTTACACACGCAAAGTAATCACTGAAGAAGGAGCAATCCAATGGAAAGGTCACCTTTCGCCTGCAGGAAAGCAAATCTCTGTCAGATTTAGAGGTAAGGAGCAGCAGGCAGAGCTCCTCTGCTCTCCTGCCCCGGCGTGGTCGGGGCAGAGATGCAGGACAGCGTCACCGACAGGGTTCCGTAGGAAGCTGCTATCTGCCTGCCGCTCATCTGACTTTGAGTTCGCGTCGCTTCTACTCTCGCTTCCCCCGAGTGTCCACACTGCAATGCCCTTAGGCTTTTTCACTTGCCGTGTTTTCGGACCACGACTGAGACGGCCCAGCGAGACGGACGGTGACGAGACATGTTTCGCAATGGCTTCACAGCCACCCAGTGCGTTAGCGCAAGCACAAGGGCCGGAAGGAAGCTCCGACTGGATGCTTCCGAGCTAGAACACAGGTAAGGCTGAGGACGTTTTAGGTCTCATTATCCCCAGGAGGAAGTGGGGGAACCAGACACACAAAAGACAGAAGGGATCCCAATGTACCCTTCATCTATAAATATTTAAGCAGTCCCTCCTCCCCCCTCTCCTCAACAACATATGCCAGTGTCTCCTTCAGCTCATAAAAGCCAATTCCCTCCTGCTGTTCCTCAGCACCAGAAGTCTCAGAGTGGTGATTAGCGGATTACGTGCATCGCAGGGACTGACTCCAATCACTTTCCCCTTGCAAATTGCTGAACTTCAATGCAGCAGCACAGCGCAGAGTGGGCTTTGTCACTGGGGCCTGGTCCTCATTACGACCGGGAGACTTCAGGAGTTTGTTTACATGGCTGGAACACCATCCTCCTGGGCAGCTCATCAGCCTTCCCCCAGGGTTTCTGCTCCTGGAATACTTCAGAGTAATCACCACCAGCCTATCTACACCCAGAGTAGCATCTAAGCAATTTCACCAAGTCAAATGACAACAGCTTGAGGTAATATTAGCCCCCTTAGATGAAGACAAGTGCTCTCCACACAAGGATGCTGGAGCTTAGCACCACTCAATAAATCAGAGCAACATCCTGGAAAGCTTGCCATTAGTTCTGAGCCATTAATTTTTGCTGGGTCTTTGACACAACTGTTTGAGAGCACTACAACCTGCTCTCTGAAAGTTAAATTATAAAGAGCAACTTCCCCGAAGGTGCTAGTCTACTAACCCATTTAAGTCCTTGGCTAAACACCTTAAATAAATCACCGGAGAGCTGCAAGGCAGAAGGTCTCCTACCGTGCAGTATGTGAGAATAAGCCATTCCCTCTCAAAACAAACCCCAGCCGGGAAACCTTTGGCCCTAAGCAATACCTTTACAAGATACTCCACGTAGTACCGTACCAGCCAACCAAAACCAGACATTTTACCATACGCAGTTCCGAGTAGCATCTTCCCGTAAAATCCTTTCCGCTAAGTTCTCTTCCCAATGATTAAGCACAAAAGAGATTAAAAAAATAGTGGAAAAGAACGAAGCCCAAAAACTTCCAGTCCCGTTCCCGCTGCGCATCCGAAGACACAGTAACGGTGTTCTTGCAGAGCACCCGTAAGCCTGCACTTCTTGAAGCTTACATCACAAAATAAACAAATTGAAAAGGAGTTGTCTTGCTACCAACAGGAAAAACAACTTCACCATCCATCATTTTTCAAAGCAACTGCAAGGTCATTTGTCAGGCACATGGGTGGAGCCTGCCTACCCCGCGCGACTTGCATCAGAAGGGACCACTTGACTCCAAGTAAATGAGTACCCCCACGCTAGTCAACCCCTGCCCGAGGCTGCGCAGACCTCGGCTTTGTCCTTGCAAGAATAATTGAAAAAGGGGATAGAAACAGCGTTAGGGAAAAGCATCATGTCACTTGTGCCTCAAACTCCTCTACAAACACAGCCGCCAGTAAAAGTGAATCCGTGGCCACATTACGGCCACGCTAGTCCCTGCCAGAGACACCATGCAATTGTCTCATCTTGGTCTTCTTTTTTTTCTCCCCCCACGGTAGCCCCTAAAATCCTGTACCACTTTACGGCAAAACAAGCCCCCATCCAAAAACGGACTCAAACCTCAAAGACATCGAGCTGAAGGTCCGAGATGAGAAACCGCAGCTGCGACACGCACCAGTCTCCTGTCACTCTAGGAGGATGGACTCGAGAGCATTCGCACTGTCCCAGCTCTCCGTGCGCAGGTCTGGACCCACCTACCCACCGCACAGCACCGTGACGCTGCTCAGGGGTTTCAGCACACTCTGCTTCTGGATGAGGCTGTAATGGGAAACCCTAATTAAAGGCACAGAAGGAAAAAGGCCTTCCAGACAATTAATAATCAACCTAGCGTTAGGCTAAAACCGCGTTTTAATTGGACTGTAATGAGGCAACAATGTCTCTCTGATTCCATTCAAAACTGAAAAGCCTGCTTCAGGTAAATGAAACCAGTGTGTTCATCAAGACTGGTAGTTATCAACCCTGTCCCATATGGCACCATAAATTACAAAGAGCAGGTAACGAAGCAGTGCCAAAAAGTAAATATTCCACAACACCCGTTTTCTTACATCTCTCAGGGGGGCGTAGTCTCACTGCAATGACCACCAGAGTACCCTGAAAGAACCAACGGTTCAGACCACCTACGCTTTACTAAAACACCGCGAGTACGACTTCTGGGTCTGTTGTGTTGTTTTGTTTTTCCCTTCCCTAGAGAAATCCTTGCAAGGATTTTACTGTCCCTGCAGGAAGAGTAGAATAACTGACTTCCTATCTGCGAGAAAGCTGTCCTACCCGGGGCTACGTCTCAACCAACCTATTTTTGCCCACAGGCCCGCCCTCTTGAGCGTGGTTTCACTGCCGTCCCCCTACGAATGGGCCAACAGATCCCAAGGAAGCCCCAAAATGGAAAAGCTACGTGACCAAGGTCCTTCCGCTGTTTTCCTTAGAAGCTTCTACTACACCGGGTGAAACAGGAAGAAGCGAAACAGCTGGAAAGCAAGCTGAGGTTGTCCAAGCGCTACTGATGTGTCACAGGGACCCAGCACCACCAGGAGCTCCATCGAGTCGTACCAGCGACAGATCACAAGGTCTCTTTAGCACCTCTGGAAAAACCTGTCCCCGGAGGTAGCACCACTTCTAACAAATCCAACCACAAGTTTTCACTTCTGTTCCTCGCCCCTCTCCCAATTCCCGGCCTTGCCTAACGCAAACCTGCAGAACAAACTCCAGTTATACTGAAGACATTTCATCAGCCTTCCAAACCAAACCCATTTCAACACACAGCTGCTGCTCCTTCCCTCCCCCC
>VWZL01000009.1:103503-123130 GCA_013396915.1 Stercorarius parasiticus | reverse complement strand
AATGGTCCAAGCGCAAAGACGACCCCTTCCAAGGCTGCACTTACGCTCGTGACCATCACTAAAAAGAAAAGACTGACCGCATTCTTAGATTTTTGCTTTTTGCAACGGCCTTTCTCTTCTGCAAACAAGTCTTGTTTTCAAAATCATTAAAAGAGAAAGTACGATCTCGAATAACAATCCATCAAATTATATTCATGCACTAATACGGAGTGAAAAATCATTTCTTGAGCAATGAAAATTGCAAACAGCACCTTTACTGGATCAAACACACATCCTCCATACATCAAACAAACATACACTCCTGCATGTCTTCCAACAGAAAACGCACCTCACGTATCGCCTTCTCTGTCTCATCTTGCGCCTTCTGTGGCCTAAATGCTCTATCTGCACGTTTACAGCTACAGTCAGTTTTCCAACAGTAAATAAGACCTCTGATTTCATCAGTCAATTAATAATGTAAGAAAGCATAGCCTCTTTTGTACTAATCAGGTTCTCGTTGCCACTTAATGCTGTCCCTACTAAGCAGTCACATTGTTTGTGCCAATGAAATGAATGACTGCCTGTAGAGCAGGTGGGACACCACACGTGCCGCACAGAAACAGATAAAGGTGCTGCTCCTGCTCCGAAAGCATTTGTCAGGGGTGAACTTTAAAGAGCACCGCTTCCCAAGGATCACACGGCCTACTGACCTACCGCAGACAGACCGAGTCCGTCGCCAGCTGTAAGTCGCTATCTGAGGCACGAGACATTGTCTCTGTGGATGGGATACAGAGAGAGAGAGAAAAATATTCAAACGTGACAAACCCCTTGCCGACAGCTCCAGTTGACTTTGATCTCTCACCTTAATGTATCAGTGATGCAATACCAAGTTTTGTTTTAGACACCGGGGTGAAGACCACAAACGCCCAGCACAAACCTTGCTTAGGAAATCCACTCAGCAGCTGTGCGCTGGCCAGTACAAGAGAGCCTCCTCCTCCCTACCCGGGCCAGGGTACTACGCATTCCTGCTGTCGGCACAAACAGCAGGCAGGGCAGGAAAGAAAGAGCACGGGCTGAGCCTAGAAACAAAGGGGCTCAGTAACTCAGCTCAGAAAGCTCCTTTGCTCCAAGACATGAACGTATGTGAGACTGTTTTTATTACTATTACTATTTGCAGGCTTAACTAAATTGTCATTTAAATAACATATTGAAAGGTAAACTGCCACCTGCTCCTGCCAGATGTTCTGCAAATCTTTAGCACCACTTCAAGCACGCTACAGTACTGAAGGAAGTAGAAGACTGGACCTCAAAGGTATTTGTCTCCCCAGTCTCCTACTGGGCCGTAAGGCAATTGCTATTACACAGACTCATCATCCGACTAATAAGGACCGTGCTCCAATTAGTTACGTAGATGAGAGCATACAATAGCACACTCCTCTTCTTATTCCAAGGATCCAAATGTGTATAAACACGCTGGGATACTTACGGCAAAGCTCCTTCGTACCTCAATTTCCATTCAATGGGAGGACACACGTTGAAAAGGCTTTGTTTCTGCTCTCGCAATGTTCTTGAGAAGAAAAGGAAACGTTCTCTTCCTTTAAAATATGCCTAATTCCTTTAACCGTAAATAAAAGACTGTTCCGATACCCTTGTCCGTTTGAGCAAGTCTCCATTCTGCGACATTCCCACTGAAGAGCTGGCGTGAGACCGTCTCACGTGGCACCTTCCACCTCAGGATGTGCTGGGGAAGAGTTTCGCTGCATCTAGATAGGCAAACCATCGGCTATCGGGTCTCTACTCAAATACTTAATTGTGCAGTGAAGTTATCCAAAATAGCTACAAGTGAGCGTCAGCGGGTGAGACACAGAAGCCTTTTCCTGCCTGTTACCCCACAAGCAGTCCTGCAAGCGTAGGCAGCTCCTCAAAGCAAGCGGACGCCGGATTGACAGAGAAGAAAAAAGCACCCAACACAGCACTTTTCAGAGGAAAAAGTGCCCTGCGTTGCCACCGCACACCCTACCGCTGCGCTGTTCCGCCGGGATCGCTCACCCGCCTGACTGTGACCCGACTAAGCTGTCGGGAGGACACGGACGCTTCCCTTGGGCGCAGCGCCCCGCCAAGAAGCGCACCCCCGGACAGCCGGCTGGCCATTGCCAGCAGCGGCACGACGCAAACAGTACGTGGCCATTACACATACAAAAACTTGCCAAGCCGTGAAGTTTTGCAAACCGCTTTTACAAGTGACACCGATTTCTTTAAGCGTTTCCAAGCAACAAATAACCTGATCCCTGTACCCAGCAGCTGACGGAACTTGCAGCTTTTATTCATTAAAAGAGTCAGGAGTCACTTTTTCTGTGAGATGCCACGAGCCGGAAGGAGCTCACTCCCTGCCTGCTGGTAAACAGATGGGACCTCTACACCCCCTTGAAGGCAGAAGGACGGCTGCAAATAAAAAAGGATAAGGACAAGTAGGAAAAGACGACAAGCAAGCCAGGGAAGAGAAGACTGGAATCCACCATTTGCTCACGGTCCTACGGCCAACCTTCTCCTATTGCCTTTGCCCACGTCAAAAAGGCGCTACCGCCTTACAGGAGACTCTCCCCGTGAAAGCGGGCATTGCCCGTTCGCGTCAGTCCCGGCCACCCCTTAAGCTCCTCCTGGAGCTCCCGCAGCACTGTCAGCCTCTGCGGGTCCCTTAACCGCTGTGATGAAAGGCAGAAAATTCAGGGTACTCGAGAGTTCTGAAGTCGCCTTCCTCCTGTCCCCTCAGGCTGACTGCGGAGCCCATCTGCCTCGGATTTCCACGGTCACATAGAGGTCCGTCATGTACAAAACGAAGTAGCTAATAAACTAGAAAGGCCTGTCAGAACACAAAAAGGCTGTCAACGTATACAGCTTTTTCCCCCACAAGTGACATTTCACTTGCAAAATGAACTGTTAGCGGCCAAACACTCTGCTATTTCAATGATTTCACTTTACTCCAAGCCAAGGTTTTCTGTTCAGGGGCTTTGGAATAGAAAAAAGGTCTTACAGGTAGGGCCACAGCACGGATTATTGATTGAAACAAGGATATTCAGTCTAGTTTCCAGGTATTGTTTCCTTACCGGAAACACCCCTCGGTTGCTTGTCCTACCAAGATCTCAAGCTAATGAGCCTACCTTTTACTGTGAAAACTTGCACCAGCAAGCGTAAAATCGTTTCAACTTCAGCTTCCAGGCGCGGTCCCTTACTACGCAGGCGTCTTACTGCAGGTTTACGTCCCTTTACCGAAGAGCTTTTATTACCCAAGTCCCAGTGCCTCTGCGGCTGCTATCCCAGCCTCTCCTCAGCTTTCTCCCTCCTTAATATCATTAGAGCCGCTGGACAAATTTCCCAGGAGAGATCTCATTCAGTTTTTCGGTCTTTGTTTCAGAGTTTTCTTCTAGTTCTCCTAAGTCTCACACGGCTACTGGAATAGCTAGCCCCAGAACCACGCACATCCTTTAAAAAAAGCTGTCGCAAACCATTTGGGACACAGAAATAATTAAATCCTCTCGCTGTTAATTTCTCAGTGCCTTTCAAGAACGCTAAGAGCACCTTCAGCTAGAGCACTGCTCACCTCCAGCCTCTCCCCTATGACACTCAAGGCCTGCACTCTCTGCTCTCAGACACGTGGCTTTGTATTTTGTCACACGAAGGAGGAAATTGTTTCCTCCCACCGTGACATCCACGTGGTATTGCATCAGCAAGTGGCCTTTTCTGCTGCTGAACATTCCAGACACCATCACGCCATCGCTAAGAGCCGCAGCCTATTTTCTTCGGTGGCTGTAACAGAGAATAACGAGGTATAAACGGTGCAGGACCAAAAAGCTCTTCCTGCAGGATATCATTAGAATCACACCTGCTCAACACTGATAACCTGGTCACACTTGCATTTTAAGACTTCACAGTTAGTAAGTTTTTAATCCATTCAATAACGTCTGTGATAATTTTGCATCATTTCAGTTTCTTAACCCAACCATCCTTCGGTACCAAGGGAAGTCTGTCAGCCAGACTCATAATCTCATCAAAAAAGACACCAAGTTCATTTGACAAGATCTGTTTTCCACAAGGCCAGGCTGATTGACATTAATTATATTCGATACTTGTTTCTGCCCCAGACTGCCTGCGTGTGGGTGTTGCTTGCTCTTTCCAGGCTTCAATCTTTATCTTTTCAAATGAGCGTATCACTATGCCCTACTTCACGGGAGGTTGCGGGGACCCATCTAGTAGCGCTCCCAAATCCCTCAAACGCTAGGATGCCCCGTGCAGAAAGCCAAGCAGCACATCTTCCGACAACGCTACGGGGAGCACAGCCAGGCAAACGGGCTGCAGCAAGTGGTACCCAGCTAACCCAATACCCCATCTCAAAATGCCGGACCAACCAAACGCTCCAAAAACACTGGATCCAAACGACCAGCTGGAAGACGACAGACAGCTGGAGGACATCATATTCTTAGTAGCTGGAGCCTTGACACTTGCAGATCTATAGTCTTTCCAAAACGTACATTTTCATTCAAGTAGTTCTTACCTCCTTTAAGCTTAAGTGCCCCGGATGGCACACACAGGCACGCACCCGGAGCCAAAGCCACCACAGACATGTTCTCAAGAGCTACTAACCATGCCCGCTACAACGTCGAGCACACTTTGCAACGCTAATTCATAAATTGCCGGGTAAACTGTTGGGCGAAGCCTTGATCAGGTGGACAGGAGATGACAGCGTCAACTTCCTCATCTTGCCGAGTAACCCATTTTTTAAGTCACAAAAGCGTCTGGCCTGCGAAAGCGAGCAAGAACGAGAAGTCTCCTGAAGATGCATATAACCCATTGCCCCAATCCTGGTTTGGGTACTAAGGACGCTTAGGTCATTTTACAACCTAATCTTTGAAAACCATTTTCTTGACTTTTGTACGAAACGTATGTTTTCGACTGAGAGACTTGGCGATAACCTGGTTCTGTGTTGAGACATTCACACAGCTAGTCAGCAACGTGGGTAAATAGCGACAGACGACTCCTCTCCAACGCCGACAAGAAATGAGACCGGGAAGTCAATTCATTTCTGCTTTTTCACTAGTGACAATAAAAGCCGTGTGAGGAGAACTGTCGCTCCGAGGGGAAATTTGCTTTATAAAATTCTGAAATGAACCTCTCTTCTCCTCTCTGAGATGCTGCCACTGGGTGAAAAAGACTTCTCCAGGATATAAAAAAAAAAATAAACAAAATCCCACCAGCTTCTGTAACTTTCATCTAGGTACAACAAATCTCATTAAATACTTAAACAACGGGTACCCGCGACATACGACCCAAAGCAGTTCATTCGCTCGCTCTCCTTCAACTGCAAACCGCTAGGCTATTATTGCTACCTCTTTTGATAATTGCGTACCATTTCAATTGTCGTTCCAAACTGAATACAGAGCACACAGGTTGGACGGGGCACAATTAAAGTCCTCTTTTATTCGGAACGCTGTACAGGTAAGGAGGAACCGGCTCCATCCTCAGAGACCGTGCGAGTTTTCGCAGAGATGACTAAAACAGTAAATCCTTTTACGTGATCCATTTGAAGCTGAAACACACCCCAGAGAGAAATTTGAGGTACGCCGTACACAGAGTGGAACGACACCATTCAAGTATATTTATACCAAAATTTTTCTTCAACAGTAAGAAGAGGACGTCCTCGTTACGCCTTGTTTCGGCTGCCCTGATTTAAGTGAGCACTACCTTCCTGACGTCGTTGTGTCAGGAAACCATCAATGGGACAGATGGTTCCCAGTTTAGCACACAGCCCTCCCAGACACGCTCGGCACAGGATTTTGCAGGCCTGAGTACGCAGAAGAAGGAGGAGAAGTTAAACGATTGCCTGGCCCAAGGGGTGATTTTGCAGGCTACGCGCATCTCCAGTGAAACCGGCAATAAACTCAGCCGCAACAAAAAGAACGAACGCGCTCCCACCAAAACCGCCTTCGGTAACACAAGCCTAATGCGATGCCCATCAAAGGAAAAGAAAAGCTTCCCAAGGACTTCAGTAGACATTAGAGCAGGCCTACAGCCCTCGCTGCAGACACACCTAATGCCAGAGTCCTCCTTTTTTCTAGGCTTTTCCTTCCCTCCCTTCTACAGGCTTTCCAGTTCCTCCCTTTTCAGCCATTTAGCGCGCTCGCCTGGCAGTGAGGAAAGAGGGATGGATACAAGCTCAGCAGATGAAAGGGCAGAGGCAGAAGCGGGGCTCCGACAGCCATTCGGGCTCCCAGCAGAGAAGACGCCCGTGTGCTCACACGGGCAGTGACAAACGGCGGGGTTTGGACTCCCACCCAAAGGAGGATATATCTCAATAGGAGGATGTGAGCAAGCACATCTTCCACACAATACTTTCTCTAAGGAAGCACCCAATGCAGCTTGCCATGATAACTAAATTTATTATTAACTGTGTATTTCATGATGTTAGTGACAATATGTTAATGTGATTTTTCACGTCCTCCTGCAGTGAACAGATGGCTCCTTTTACTTTACTTTCCACATCAAGTGTGATTATTTCTTGGTGCCAAAAGCCACCTGCCGCTCCCTGGTCTCCAGTCTAATTTTTTATGTTGGTAAAACACAGCAGGACTTGTTATCAGTTGGATGGCATCTTAATAAAAGGAGACATGCCAACACATTGACATCATGTTCAAGGGGAAATTTTAGCCCCATCCTGGCCCCTCCCCCAGTTCATAAAAAATAATAAAGTGAAACTAAAAAAAAAAAAGCCAACAAGCCCCCCCCTCCCCTCCCCAGACTCCACCAGTTTCAAGATGCTCAGTCACAATTTTTGGGCCCCGTGCCAAGACGCAGAGTTGGCCTCCTTTTGTTCCCATACCGAGCACCTCAGTCAGGGCTCTGATCTCTCGTCCTGTGTAATGATAATTAGCCATAACATATTCAGAAGTCAAATGTAAGCAGGAATACATTAACATTGAGATCAGTGCCGGGGTAATTTTCATTGGGAAAATGACAAAGAAGGACACAAAAATTAAAATACGGGACGCGGAGATTTTCAGCGTCACTTTCAAACACAGGAAGGGTAAACTCATTTGTTTGTCAGTCACGAGCCGGCACTCAACAGACAGCTGTGGTTTACAACAAATAAACAATACCAGTCTGATAAGCTATTGTAGCCCATCTCCATTTCTCTGCGCGCTGCTGGAAACAAAGCGGCATGCAATTCAGATGAAGATATTCAAAACTGAAAGCCGAATATTGAGTGAGCCCGGGTTTAGAGACCTGCATAAATAGCCCTTCTTCCAACACGTATCTTGCTTTGACTGCTTTAGGAACAGCAAATGCTGGACACTGGGCAGTTTGGAACTGTCATTTCAACAGCCGATGAGACTTAAGGGTGGTCTTTCCAAAAACACCTCTCAAGTCACTCAACATTTCACGGCACGGACAAACACCGCTACCCAGAGGCAGCCCTGGCACGGAACTCTAGGAACAGCCAGCCTAAGGAACGTCACCGGTGTATTTCCTTCGATATTTCTGTGCTGTGTCATACAGGAGTAAAAATCAAAAGAAATTCTCTAGAGTACATCCTTATTTCCAACTTAAAAATTTGAGAGCAGCAGCCAAAGTTGTTACAGGTTTGAAACAGTTCAAACAAGTCCAAACACCTGGCCATCTTAACGAAAACTATGTTGAAACAGTAGGCGGCGAGGACTTTGCTACAGCTTTCAATTGACTGTTCTGCCTAACATCTGCGCAGCCTCAACTGCAGAGCGCAGCCGGAGCTACTCTCTCAATAGCCAGGCATCCTTTACTCGGTGCTTCTTGAAGTGAGGAAGCTACTTCCTCTTCCCCCTCCCACCTCCAAAAATAGACAAACTGTATTTTGGAAGAGACTGATTGCATCTTCCATCAACCTGTACGCAATTATTCACGAGTAATTACTACCACACAGTCAGCACGCCAGATTTGAAACAATTCAACTGGTAGAGTCCATCTATTGCTCAAAGACAAAGTTGGGCAGAAACTGGGGGAAGAACTCCTTGTGCGGATGTAGAGAGAAAAACACTTCACACCGCGCCAAAGAAAGCAGCCACGAAACGCACGGCAAGATATGCCTTTTCCGTTACGTAGTCAAACGCGAGCGTTTTTCTAAGTCTGTATTTCCTTACACGTTCATTCATTCATTCAACCACTGAACTGCAGGGAAGTTACGTTTGGCCTTTCGGTTTGATTTTTTGTTGTTCTTGGGTTTTGGTTGGTTTTTTCGTTCTTCATCTTCAACATTAGGCAGGGGCTACCATTGAAACCAAGTCGTCAGGACAAAAGCAACACAAACCCCTAATAAAACATACACTTCACATATGAAAACCTTTTTCTTTTGGGCTGCCTTATCTTAGCCTGTTTATTTTGTCCCCCCTCGTACATCTCAGGGGCCTGCTTCCACCTGCTACCTCAAGTCATTACGAACTAAAAGCTTTATCCTCAACCTAGACCAGCAGAACAGACCAGCTCCCTCCCTTGACATCATGCATGCTGAGAGACTCGACAAGGCTCCTTGTCTCCTAGCCACGAAAACCCGTGAAGCGAAGCACTCGGATAACCTTATACTGCCCCTCACTGCTGAATACAGATTTTGGAAGGACTATGAGATTTTAAGCTCCGCATTAGCATTCCCTGGTGCAGCCTACGTTATCGCAGCAAGCCAGTCCCAACAGCACGGCTTGGCAGGGCCGGGCCCGTCGGATGGACTGACAGCAGGTTGCTGGACTGCAGTGCCTCACCTCCAGACAAAAGGCACATCGGAAGAGTGCCGTGATCCGCCTGCTGGGGCTTTCGTTCCTCGACTGGATGATTCGTGTAAGCTACAGCCTTTTTTTACCTGCTAATGAACTCTCGTCAGAGACGCGTACCTTTTGTAATCTTACACAGCTTGATGTCTGTATTCCCGTCTCCATTGGGTCCCCAGCTGGAGTGCTCCGTCAGTTAGAGCGGCTCCACGCTGCACTATCATATGTGTGCTTATCAGTTCAAAGAACTCAGCGTCAGTATGACACCCTGCATTCTCAATAGCCATTTCTTAGCAACAAAAAGCCCTAACTGTTTGAGAATCTTTTGGTCTTAATTTTTAAGATACAAGGCAGTCTAGGCTCTCCTTTTGTCTATCCTCATTCTGCCATACTAACACGAGACCCGTCTTGAAAGCAGCTTTCATTCAGTCAGGGCAAACCAAAAATCCTGTGTGAAATCCCCTGGGGACCCTCACTCCTTTCCCAGCCGTAGCTAGGAGCGCGCATCACTGCGTGACTGGACCGACAGCCCAGTTTCAGGTGGTAAGAGAACATCAGCATTCTGCGATGGAATATTCAGAGCAGGCACCCAGAACAGAAAGCGCAACAGGAGAGGATTTTCTCTCTCGGTATTTGACAAAGTCATCAGACATCCCACCTCGCCCTGATAAACCATCTGAAAACCACGTCTTCTAATTTATATCCCCACATAGCTTTCCAAGCTGCATCTCCCTCTTTTCCCAGATGCTTCCAATGAATCGGAGAGATCTTTCAACAAACCAATCCGGTTTGGTTTCATTCCAGTGCAGTGCTTCTTAAGACACCGACTCCGTTAATCCTACAAAAATACAAGCGCAAGGGTAAAGCTCTGAACATCAACCCTTTCTCGCACTTCATTTACCTGACCGGGAGAGGATCAAAGCAGCACCCTAGAAATCGCCTTGCTCTTCCCTCCTCTGGTTCTACCATGAATCCAGAGAAAGGGACTGGAGCCTTTTGCAGCCACAGCGCTGCAAGGGAGGATATCCATACCCCCTGCTCGAACGCTGTAGCTCAGGGGCTTTTCGTTCTTCCCTCACATGCACCTTGCAACCGAAGGAACTCAACAGAGAGCTTGACTCCGGGAATTTTGGTCCTCTTGAGTCGCAAGTGTTTTGAATTTGTGATGTGTATAATCCAACACGCGGGATCAGAACAGAATTTCATTAGGTTCCCAAAAAGCTCGCTGGAATTCAACTGTCTGCAGCTTTTCCACTTGCTTTGCAAGATGAGGAGACGTTAAGACGTGCTAGAGTACTGCATTCATTTATTTGACTAAGAGCAGCATGCCAATGGGATTCCACCCTGTGACTCCCAAAAGAGGAGCAAGAATTTGGCCTAGCAATGGGGCACGTGTTGAAGAGCACTATCTGGTCACACCTGGAACAGACCACGTGATGAAGAGCACACTCCGGCCTCCGTTAAGCAAATGGCAGACAGCCACACTCAACCAAGCAAGGAAAGGAGCTTCTGAACCCACAGCCCTTCCCCGTTCCATCATACCGACAAGTAGAGCCGCTAGGTTTTAACATGAAAAAGATGCAATGTAACAAAAGGAGAAGGAAGTCTCAAACACATTCAAAACGCAACAGAGTGAAGACAGCACTCTAGCACTCCCTTTCTAGCGGCATTCCCGCGTGCCCATCGCGCTTCCAAGAGCAGGTTAACACCAGCTCGTTCAATTATGACAAAGTTTTCGTTACAAAATCCCTCACAGCACTTTGAACTAGTGTAACACAGCAGCCGATTACCACCCATCCACGAAAACAAGAGTATCTGCTTTCTTTTCCTTGATGGCACGGATTCAGCAAGACAACCGCGCGCAGGCTTGAGGAGAGGAGCCGAGCCTCAGCACCAACAGCAGGGCTGCAGCGGGTCCGGGTCCCGCCCCTGCCCTAAGAGGGCTGCCACCGGGCCCTCAGCCCAGCTCCCGCCAGCCAGCCCACCGCCGAGTGACACACGGAGGGGCAACTCCTCGGCGACACCTCCAACTGCGCTCACTTCACCTCTGCCGAACATGCTGTACGGCTGTGTCCTTCCAAGCTACAAAGGGATGGCTGGACAGGAATTGGAGTTTGCAGAACTTACTTTCTCCACACACACACCCCCCCACCCCCAACTTGTGTTTTATCCTGGCGCACAACAGCCGATTCTCCAAGCTGCATGGCACTCTGCGCATCTGCGTCCGATAGAAGTATTTAGCTTGTCATTAGGCATCATTTTGGTGGCTGAAAATGCAGTCTCTCTCCTGATAATGTGTGGTATCATTTAAAACGAATTAATTTCTCATTTCTTGCTGCTGGTCATAATTCTCAGCGTGGGACACATCACAAATGACCTTAAGGATGGACACACAATAATCATTAGCCAACCAGAAAAAAACCAGCAACTAAATAACAACCCCAAACCATTACGGTCATATTTTTTCCCCTCTCCATTCGTGCAGTTTTGAAGCTCATTTTCATAATATAATTCATCTGATACCAGCAAATTACAGCCCTCTTGTCCTCCTTTAGGCAACGACATCGCCTCTGTATATTCTATTATAAAACTGGTTAATTAATAATTCCTCTATATTGCCACTAAGCAGAACTACACGGTTAAATTATGGCGATGGTGCCTCATTACATGCACATTCTGAGACACCGAGTCACCATTTAATGTCCCCGTGTGTTGTCTGCACGGGCACTGGCGGCCAGGCAGGACCCCTCTTTTCCCCCGCCGCACTTTCCCAGGCTGCTCTTTCCGTTTTTAGGTAGTCAGAGTTGGTGGACGGAGAAAGAGGGGTCAGGAGGGTGGAAAGCAGACGAGCGCTCAGGGACATACGGTCAGGTACGCGACCGCAGGCAGAGCCCACAGCGTGTTAGTTCAGCTGAAGGACAAGGCGCACTGTGCAAATCTCATTAGGGATTTCTGCAGGAGCCTGGCTCCAGCCTCCCATTTCACCTACCGGCCCAGGGAATACTACAGCTGTTACAGCCTCTCTTCTCTCTCAAGGAGTCGAGGTTACGCTGAGATCAATCAAATAAATCAGCTCCTATGAGGACCAGGCTGCTTTGAATCCTCCAGCTCTCTGTTTGAGCACGGCTCTGATGCTCGTGTTATCATTTTGATATTAATGCCCATAATCCCCTGGGAGTAAGCAATTGTTTGTCTGAGTAAGCCCACACATAAGACTAAACATTAAATTAAACTATCATCCATCTAGATGCAACATTATGCAGCCATTATATGTGTTAGATACTGAAAATTTGTTGCTACTGCTTTTTTTTTTTTTTTTTAATCATGCAGCCTAGTAAGATCCCCGTGAGTAATCTCTCTACTGAGGTCTCAAGTAAATACGATCACAACTCGGCCAGTCGCCTACTTTAACCTCCTGGTGAAATTACAGCCACACAATCTCTTCCGATTGTTTCAATCAAAACAAAATGAATAAACTTAACCCGGAGAATATTTAAATATCCACTTCAGTTTCCAGTAAAACCTTTACCATGTGATTTATATGAGCACTGGAGAAATTGCCTGCAGTGCTTGGCCTCTGTGTTTAGCATACATTATAGTTCATCACTATCCTAGCAGCTCCGGATGCTAGTCTTTATGTTTCACACATATATACGTCTTTCATCTCTAAAGCAGCATTTGACGCTAGTGGGTTAGTAAGCGTATCTTACCATTGGGTTGGGGAGGGCAGGAAACGCGTCTAGAGACCTGAACGCCTTCCTAAGTCGCTGGGGATAAACCGAGAGGGTAACTCTTACCCTTCGAGCGAGGTGCACCTCACGCCAACCAGCTCACCGGGTCGCACACCACCAGTCTCGCCTTCTGCTTTTGCAACTCCACCACCGCAACGAGAAAAACACCCTGCTGCTTCCCACTCCTGCACCTCTTCTCTCCTTGCCTACGCAGCAATACGCAGAAAGCTGTGTCCCCTCCTCACCCCACTAATCAACTCTTCCTACGGTGGTACACCTTTGGGCAGCACTAGGAGAAACGGCAGGGCCCAGATGTGACTCCGCATTCAAAACATATCCAAGGGAGAGCAGGAAGCCGGTTCTGCTCTAAGTTACTATTAATACATAGAGTTAACCAGCACCCAAACGACACAGAAACCGCTTTGACAAGTTTCGAGCCACCAGGGCTGCCAATTTTTCTGAAATCGGCTTTACCTTAAGCATTAGCTGCATATCAGGATGAAGCAAAGTCCAGGTACACAAATAATTCTCCATTGCCTAGTGCACAATTAGACTCACCTCGACGAGTCAAACGACTGAAAACTAGCTCCCGTACTTCAAGAAAAGGACCAGCAGTACTATGCCACATACCTACAGCGTCATCTGGCATGTCTTACTATGAAAACGTAGGCGTGTAACAAAGCTAAGCACAGTTTTACCCTCCTGAGTGGTACCATGTTGCAAGGCGGTTTCCAGTACATAGTGTCCTTGACCTCTTTAGTCCAGTTTCCTACGGCCTTAACAGTCTGTCTTGCTGCCGAGGCAGCCCCTTACTCGGGGCAGAGCTGTGCTCCTGCGTGGTGGCACGCCACCGACTCGCTCCTCAGCCCAGCACGCTCAGCTCCGCACTGCCCAGCCCCGACAGAGGGCTCATCTTCAGGAGTCCTGCAGGAGGTTCAAAAATAGCAGCCCGGACTTCGCAAAGCCGGCTGTGCTTCCCTAGAGCCCAAGGATCACCTTTCCATAATGCGATAACCGAGTTAATTATGTGATCCATTATCCCTCTATAGGTGATTGTTATCTTTCCATCATCATCAGATGTGTCCTCTAGCTGAAATTAATCTCCTTCTCAATCATTACCGCAAGCCCTACAAATGCTTCTCTTTTGGTAGTAGTTGATAACAAGCGCCAGCTTAGACTCTCACGCGCACGCTGCAAGGTGCGAGACACACAAAATTTAAGAACGGGGTTGGGGGTTTTTTTTGTGTGTTTTGTGTTTGTTTGTTATCGGGTTTTCTGAGGTTGCCATTAAAACATCCTCTGCCATGGGCATATCGTGTGATGCAGAATACAGACTTCCATTGCTAGTAATACTCTAAAGATATGCTAATAAAACCGTGCAGGTGTGTGTGCACCATACACGTACACACGCATGCCAGTCCTGTGTGACTGTTGCCCGGGCTAAAGCAATGACTCTGTGCTATGAAAATACAGCGCTTGTTTTCAGCTGCAAACACCTGCTGGACTAGAAACGCCAATTAAGATGCGGTTCTAGATCACTGAGCATTGACTGGTGTCCCATCGACCCTTACGGCACGCCCCAGCAGCACACAGCTGTCTGGATTCCTCTGGACTCACGGTAGGACATAATCTCCCCCTGGACCACCTCCTTTGCAAACCACAAGACACAGAACCCCCAGGTTTGCAACGAGCGAGGTCAAAAGCCAGTTCACGGAGAAAGACCCGGTCTCTCAATGAGCTGGAAACTCTTGGCCCCAGGAGGAAAAACATCCAATGGCTTTGGTGCCTCAGGTGACTCCGCACACATACGCACACTCTACCAAGGTGGCCTATCCTCAGTACGGCCACACGATGTAGAAACGGGGCATGTTCTGTGGTTAATTACATCTAGCTTCTGAAGAAGGTGGGTACCTCACGACCACTCAGGAAGGGCACTAAAAGCCAGACGTATCCTCAAAAATCACTCATTTGCAGAGCTCCAAAGGAGACAATGCAACCGTTATGACAGACTCCATCTCCTCCCTAACAGGGGCAAGCTATGAAAAGCTAAAGGATACTTTCACGATCACGTTTCCAAACGCTATTCTGACGACTATTGCTCTCTAATCCACCACTGTCAGTATTAGAATCAGTTACAAGGCAAGCAGTGACAGGGTGAAAGTGGGACGCTCAAAATAGCCTCTGCTCTCTTCCCACCTTGTGGTAAGCACTCTGCCAGCATCCCACCGGTTGCTTTGCCTGACAGACTTCCAGGGAAACAAGCTTTCTCGCCCGAGACCTAGGCAATATTTATAGCAACTTATTTTTTTTAATTCGTAATCCTGGTTTCTTATGAAAACCCAAGTGAAAGAATCGTGGCCACCTGAACCCTGAAGCATATCACCCCATTTATAAGCCCAGTAAAACTGACTCACGTTGCGATAAACCAAACTGCAAACACCTATCGCGAAGGTTCACACGGACAGTAACGCATCATTTTTCTGGCCAAACACTTGCAAGTTCTCTAAATACCGACTCAAGGTACATCAGTTATGGAGATGATCTTCGATCTCTCTCTCTGACAGACTCCCAGGAACCGCTGGGATCGAATCTCTTTTTCCCTTGTTCTCCTTACCTGTGTAAGCCTAAGTCTTTCAAGGCAGAAACAGTTTTCATTGTGCACTTAAACACTGCGAGGCCGTGACCCAACTGCTTTTTTAGGTCAGACTAGTACCGTGATCTAATAAAAAACCCGAACCCCAATGAACTATGCCTCATTATAGAGTACTATCCTCAAGGGAAAGAAACTGAGCAGAACAGTGACATCCTTCTGGGGAGTATTTAACTTTGCAGAGAGGAGAGCAGCCTCCATTCTGCACAGCGGCTCAAGTTCACGAGTCCGTGCTGGGCTGCGATTTGTTTCTTGCCCGCGAACCTGTCAGTTCCATACACAAGTGTGAAGTCTCCAAAAGAACACGTTACATGAAAAACTAAGACACATCTGTAGCGGTCAGCCACGTCACATCAGGTAACTGTGACAAGTCACCGGGATGCCGGGTTAGCGCGTAGCCTCAGCTCACTGAAGCGTAAGCTGACAACTCAACAGTAGCTCAGTGCTCCAGGTGCCTGGAGAAATTGCAGTGAAGTTGACATGAGCCCACCCTAGGGCTATTCAGGGCTTCCTCTGCATTTCAATGTAACATCTAAACCTGAGGCACACTTACACATGAGCGCCTTTAGAAGAACAAAATGACCGCACAGAGAGCACGTAGCAAGACTCAAAGTCATAGGAGAGAACTTTGTGTTTAACCAGGGATTTCACCTCCCTGCCGACTGGACAGTTCAGGAACGCCTGAGCCGCCTCGGACGCCACTGACAGGGAGAGTCAGTACACATGAAACCGCACTGCTGAAACTATTCGGCACCCAACGTGCTTCAAATGGCCAAAATACCGCCTATAATTGCAGCTGCATTTATCTTCACAATCCTAAACACAGTGTGACTATCCTTCGTATTAGCATACCGCCCAATTGTAGACAAGACGCTACTATGGTAAACCCAACACAGGAAGAGAAGAGCCCGAGAGAACCAGTGAGGAGACAGCGAATAACTTGCTTTCCCGTTCAGTGACCCAGCACAAGTAGATGTTAGGGTCAGAATGCATTTATCGACCTAACAGTCAAAACTCCCATGAAGAATTCACCACAGGCAGAAACTCCACGGTTTTTTCAGCTCGTCACATTCAAGGATGCTAAAGCCAACATGAGCCAGCCCTTTTCCACTAATATCCAGTGAGATGAACAAAAAGAAAAAAAAAAAAAAACACCACAAAAAAACCCAAACCGTGGGTCATCAGAACGACAGGACCCAACACCTTCCGGTAAGGCTGCTCAGAGCTTGGAGGATGTTCTGACACTGCCTGAATGCACAAAGCCTGCGCAGAAATATACTGGGCAAAAGCGACGTAACTCTATTCCAAAGTACCACAACAGTAGTTCATTTCAAATGGAATTTGACTGCCCTACAATCCCAACCACCTCCTTAAGGTCAGAAACCTGGCTGAAAAAACATCTTTACGTAGTAACTCCTGCCCTATTTTACCGCAGTAAGCAGTGCTAGGATAGACCTTTTCCTGTTTGACTCGCTTCTAGATTATACTTTGCCACAGTGCAACTCCATTAGCCAGTAAGCATGTGAGGCAGCAAACTACTCTTGAGCTAGGGACCTACTTTTGAGTTTTCAAGGCAGTTTGTGGCAGCCACGTATGATTATCAAGAGTGAAACACACCAACTGGGGCAACCAGGTCTCACCCACAGCCCAGGTGCCCGTGGCAAAGCTCAAGCGTCTGCTCCTCGTGCCTGCACTAGGACGTACCAGCTTCACCATCTCTTCTGCAGAAACACAGCATCTCAACACACCGCCTGCCTCGTGCTGCAGGAGCAACCGCTTCAGGAAATCATACCACAAACATGGGCAACCTCTTTAAAAAAGAAAATTAACATGCAGTACATACTGAACGTTATGATTCAGCTACCTTACTGCCTTAACTGTGGAACGTTTGCTGGATAATGCTGCTTCTTCCTTAGATTTTCCTCCCCCCCCGTTATTTACCATTTGCTTAGATTCTTTCCTCCGATCGCATTTACTGTAGCAGGACCTTCCAGGTTTTGGAAAGCCAGGGAGAAACCACAGGTTAAGTGAACCCTTCAATTCCACGTGCACCTTCGTCTGAGCTACCAGAGGGTTTGTGCGCTTGCCCCTGCTTTCTCTCCCTTGTGCCTGCGTGCCCGGGGCTCCTAGCACACAGGTAGCCCTGTCACTTTTCCTCCTACCGCAAGCTACTACTCCGTAGGACAACTGAAAGGAAAGTACTACTTAATAAGAATAAATTACTTTTTCTTTCCCTTCTGCCCTTCTTTAAGGGACTCATCACACGGAAACCCGTAGATCACGTGATCTTTCTAAGCCTAGTTACAGCAGCCTTCTTGAGCAATGAACAGGAAACAAGAACGTTGACTGTACAGTCGAACAACAGCAAGGCATTTTCAACTATCACCTTTAGAAACCTTTCAGGTTTGAGAAATCAACGCCATTTTATCAATTAATTGCCACATAAGCAACATACTGACACCTCAGTACTACACGCTGTGCCCGTAACACTAAAACTCACAGAAATGGTACAGCTTATTATATTTGCTGGACTCCTAGATATTAAGCAACCCAGTGTCACAGTGAGCAACACCTTGAACGCGGTCCTGCTCACAAGTGCCAGCACCTTTGCTTCTGCTGAGGCTTCCAGACCAGGTACGCACCGCCCGGAGCGTAAAAATAAAAATATTTTAGCAGGCTAAAAACTCCAACTGAATGTAGAGGCTGGTTTTCATCATGCCAGGTCCAGGCTAACCGCTGGCACGGGGTCGAGGCGCAGACGCGACGGCTTTCTCCCTCTGAGACGGTATCGAGACAGGCAAGCCACGAGTCACCTCACGGCAAGTTTTTTCATTTCCTTTTTTAAATCACTAGCTTCGTTTCACCTCTATCAAATGGTTTCCAATGCAGTTCTTCCACTGCCCGAAGAACTTTTGAGACAGCCTTCAGCAGTTTCTTCTCTTGGGCGTTACATTCTGGTCTGAGGGAAGGTTCCCCGCTAGCAACGCAAGAGCTAATCAATCAGTCCTCCGATACAACTGTATTTACCTAGCTCTTGCTCCATAAACACAGCAAACAACAGGCCGTGCACTTACCTCCTCAGTCAGGCCAAAACGACTTTGGAATTCTCTGATATTTTAACCTTACAACTTCCCTATTTAACCAGAGAGTCACGGAAGGACTAACAGCTACTGCAGGGACCCTTCAGTCAAACGCTGCCCACGTCAGCCCTTCCCTCCGCACAAGACGCCCATCTCGTGAGCCAAAACGAAGGTCATCGGCCAAACCTCCGCTCGCTCTGTGCTGGGCCCGAGTTGGCTTTAGCCACCAACAGGGCTGATGACAAATGAGAAACCAGGCTTCCAGCTGAATTTCAGTTTAGTTATTTTTGTTTTAATGTATGTGTGAATCAATTAATCCTGTCATAGAAGGGCATCGTAAACTGTGTGCCAGAGTTAATGAGTCAGACATTATCACATCATTACACCAGCTGGCATAATGTAGCATGTGTTGTTTGTCATAATATACACTGCCATGCTTAACAACCATTAATTGTTTACACGAGCAGTCATATTTTTCTTCAAAGAACCTTCAGTGACTGGTTAATATTTTGAAAGCTTCTTAAACGAGTAACTCTTACTAGTGGAAGATAATAAAAATAGCCCCCTCGTGAAGCTAAACACAACGGATTTACACATGACAACAATTAAAGCTCCATCTCCTTCATTAAAAAACCAAAAAACAAAAAGCATTCTGATTCCAGCCAGTTCCATGAATTCATTCCCCGCTGGTCAACGCTGCCATAAATATTAATAGACTAGATGCCAAAGTCCTGCTCCGTTCCGCGGCGATCCAGTGCTTTCTTTAGTTGCTCATCAAAGTCCCGAGCACAAAGTCGGAGCTGGTTCTCTCCCTGCTCTGGAAGATCAGAGGAGGAGGAGGACGGCAGTTCAAAGCCTCGCTGGCCTAAGACCAGTAGGCCGTCAGAATTAGATCTGCTCTTTGGAGCTATAAACCTCTACTACTTGCAAGAGATGCTGGTGGTCTGCTGTCCCTCCTCGCGTTCATCACCTGTGTTTGTCAGGTGAAAACACAGCAATCACTCTTACTTTATCGTAATAGTTTGGCTGCTAGTATTTTCTTGGCTGACTAAAGACAACATTTGGACACTCGCAGCAACAAATACAGGTTTACCAGCTTTCTGTGAATTGGATTCGGTCTGCTTCTGGCCAGATTTGTTGGCCATATGGCTTTCCAAAGCCAAAGGCTAATAACATGTTTAAGGCTGAATTTACTACAGCAGTCGGGAGCACAGAATTTGACCTGCAGGAACCGTGCATGTCCATTCACGCACACAAACTTTGGGTACGTTAGAGCTCTGCTTTTAAAGAAACATCCATTTGACACAGGCAAGGGAACAAGAAAAAAAAAAAACCACAACATTATTACTAAGTCGCTGCTATGGAAAAGAACACCAGCTACAGGGAAACCTGAAAAACTAAAGA
>VWZL01000009.1:0-103485 GCA_013396915.1 Stercorarius parasiticus | reverse complement strand
AAAAAAAAAAAAAAAGAAAACGTGGAGTCTCAATACCTCAAACAACCTTAACGTACTGATAGTTTGGTTTAAGACACTCGTGATTCCGGGAAGTGCTAAAAACAACAGATGCTGCTCTTTTCATGGGAAACATACAATCCTGTTCATTCACCTTATGGAATTCATCGTCGCCATCCAGTGCGATTCCGCTTGAAGGGAAGATCAGTACCACAGATGTGGATACGACGACATCGTGCAGCAGGCAAGGTCTCTCCGATATTTTAAACCCTACGTGCTCATGCTTATGGCTACAGAGAAGCGACTCCGAACACTCCATCGTCTCGGATTCACACCTAAGTCAGACCCGATGCAACAAAGCACTCGGGCATATGCTAATCTTTACGCGCCTGAGTAGTCCGCTGAAATCATATGCTTACAAAGAGAAGCACATGTTACCTTCTGCTCGCATCTTTGTAACCTGGAGCTAACACACAGCCATAGAGTTCACGAGTTATTCGTCTCCACCATCTTTCTGTGTCTCCAATCTTAACGTTCAGTCTAGTCTGATTTCACGTGAGCGCGTTTCCTTTTCGACAAGCAGAAAATCAATACCCTGCTACACAGATAGAAACACCGACTGACCAACGTGTAGGTAAAACCAGGTATTTCTGGCTTAGCATCAGTCTTCAGTGCCCTGTTCTATCAACCTTCAGCCTACAAGGCCATGCTCTGCTCTGGCCCTTCCAGCCCTTTCGCTCAGACAGGAACAGGCAAAGCTCTCTGCGGGAGCCCTCACTCCTCGGAGCAGCTCCCGGGGCTGAAGAGTTTTGCAGCAGCCACCGCGCTGGAATTTGCCAAAGGACCCACTTACTGCAACACTGCAGGTTGGCCAAGTCGCCCCAAAGGTTTGGCACCTTCCACCTCCTCAAATATCTTCTCAGCACATGAGCGCCACAAGGTCTCAGCTAGAGTTTCAGGTCACGAAGCTCCTACACCGTCGTCGTCTTTGTAACCAAAAATAACCCCCAAGTCCTGCGTCTCAGCCTTAATTGCTGGGTTTTGCATCAAATTCAGGCCAAGATGCAGCTTGCCTACTTGGCACGAAAACCTGGATCCCAATTATTTCATATGGAACAGAAGAAAATTAATCCAATGGCCGACACTCCAGGTCCTGAAGGGTTACCTGTTCTCAGTTCCGTTAAGGACAAAACGCACGCCTTTCATCAACAGACTCCCGCTGGTAAGCACAAGGGAACGGGTCCTTCTCAAGCCATGTTTAGTTCTTTTAAGGAGTACCCAAGCCATCAGAACCAAGCAACAATAACACAGATAAGCGTGTGCCAAAAGAACCGAGCGCAGGCCTGCTTCATACAACGTGCAGAACATGCCGGCAGGAAACCTGTGCAAAGCATCTGTTTTTTGTACAAACCCCCAAGGAAAAAAAGTCCACGAGAAAATTTTCTTTTCCAGAGTATTGTTCCTCAATTTGTCAGCACACTCCCCCAGCCAAACAGAGCTATCTTTCCGAAAAACATCACCGAGCCGTGCAACAGAAAGACCCTCGACAGACATCCATTTAGAGACGCACAGCCATTTCCTCGGCCACTTCTGTGGCAGTTACACAGCAGTCCCACGCTACTCTTTCCCAAAGGAGGCAACGATGGCCTGGAGATCTGTCCAACAACTTCTCCGCGTGTTCTCCCATCACGTTACCCAAGGGGAACTGTCACCAGCAAACACTCAATGCTGCGTGTGGGATAACCCTGTGTGCCGGTTCCGCTGTCACATCTGCCCACGTTCGGACACCCAACACTTCAGCACGCGTGATACTCGAAGCCCTTTTGAGTGTTTTTTTTTAATCTCTTTGCGTAGCAGCGCTGCCTGCGCAGAGCCGTGGGAATCGATCTGTCCAACATTCGTGTCTCTGCGCTTTATGAAGCGAGTATAATCTCTGCCTCGGCCTTATTCCTCTTTGACTAGGACCTCGGAACTACCTCCGTCCTTTGCACTCCTGCTACATTCTTGACGGTAATTTCCTTTTTGGGGTTAAATCTCGTTTCCTACATCCCACAAAGAACGTTTCTCACCCATTCTGGTAACACAGAAAAGTCATTCTGGTAGCACCACGTATGCTTCAATTAAAGGTCACTTTAGAATCAAAGTGGGGCAAAAAGCATTTTTTGTCACTTGACTGAAGCGCCTTGACCACAGAACTTCCCAATTATTACCGAACAACATTCGTTTTGGAAGGCTTTGGGGTTTTGGGGTGGTTTTTGGTGTTGGTTTGGGTTTTTTCTACCGCAAATGTAGAAAACCTGCTAAAACATTACGTGAAAACCAAAACAAAAAGCGTGTGTAATCCAGGACACTTTCCCACGGTGTTATTTCAACGTAGTTGGCTTTTTCTTTCTGCGTCGCAAGTAAGCTGACTCCAAGGCGTCAGGGTTCCTCGCAGAATCAATCCCCAACAGATGTGCAGTTCGGTGCCAGTCCAAAAAAGGATACAGTTCACAGGACCTCGCAGAAATCAAGCAAGCACAGGCCCAAGAAATATCGATCTGTGTATCTTTAAGAGGAGAAGGAAAGGCGGATCCAAGCATGCATCACACCTGATACGCCATATGTCTGAGGGTATATCAAACCCAAATGAAAATGAAGGATTCTTATTGTCCTAATGAAATTGAAGCCTAGGAAAAGTCATGGCAGATCAGTATCCTCTCCTGTTGCATCTTGAGGAAATGATTTTACCTCTTAGTTGGACTTACGGTAATTGCATAAAGGCTTTCAATCTCTGAAATCTGTAATGAAGTCTGTAATCCTGACCTGCTGGATATGAGCTACACAATTACTCTGCGTGTATTTAGAGCAAATAATCCATTCCCACAAAGCTCCAAATATTCATCGCTTCTGATGCATGACACCGTGTCCAAGGGTCTGCATTATAATTACTTCTGCAACAAGGTGGAAGGCCACATCTGACTTCTGCCAAGCCCTTTAAGGGAGCTCATCCTCTCCTTTTGACAGTATTTGAGACATATTAAGTCTTCAGTTGAATCAATATCTATCGTGTGGACGCGGAAAACGGTGAGATTGCCAAAACGTCCAAAGCAGTCCGCTCATTAGGAGCCAACAGAGAACAACCCACATCCTACGGTGAGCAGGGAGCAAACTCCACCAGTATCGGGCGCTTCTGTAAACCAAACCAGCAGCTAAAAGGCTCACGGGCTACGCTGGTGAAAACTGCTATAATCACAGGAAGCCCGTTAAATAGAGCAAAGGCTACTGTGTGCTTCACCTTGATTATCCACAGCTCTCTGTGGAGTCGAATTCTCAGGGAGTCACACAGGGCTGTAAAAAACCCTTTAATCACCAAGCTAGCACAGAGGTTTAGCGCGACAGAGGCACTCAAAGCACAAAGGGCCGCACTGCAAATTCACAAAGGCTCCCAGGCTTCCACGCTCCTCCGAGTGGGCCTATACCCATCTGCTTCACTTAAACATATGCTTTCAGTTGCCCTGAAATGGAAGAAAAGCTTTATCCTACACATGGTGACGCAGGCTCTGAAGTCCCTTACTTAACTAGGCGTTAAAAAGAAGCGGGCTTCACTCAGGCACGTTTCACAGCACGGTTAGCTTGATACTCAAACATCTCCATTGACGTATCCTTAGCAAAAAGACTTGAGCTACCACAGTCAGACAGTCTACCAGCCACCTTATGAAATTAAGCACATCTTTATCCCGATCAGCAAGTTGCCAAATTTGTAGTCTTTAAAATAACCTCTTTACAATGTATCAATGACATCACTGATAGCGGGCCGGTGACATCAGCTCATCAACTTCCTCACCGCTTTCCCACCTCTCTTCACCAGTCCCTCTAATTGTACCGACATGAAGTTGACAAAACATTCCGCCGTGGAAACCTGCAAAACTCCCCAGCTGATATTATTCCCTTCTCCATTACGACAAGTCCTTTTTAACCTCTGCCATTACAGCGAGCCATTCTTCACCCAGCAGAATTGTAGTATTAACAATACACACGGGTGTTTCCCCGAAGAAGGGAAGAGCCCCGTGCCCGCTATCTGGAAGCGGCATGCAAGGGCCGGACTGACATTCCGCAGGAGAAGATCCCACAGCCAGCAGTCAGGAGAGACCCCTCCGGCGGCACCAGCGCTCAGCCCTTCGCAGACAGCACCCTCCGCACCCCGCAGTCATTCCTGCTTCTCCCCAAGCTGTCCCCTACCTAGTGCTTCACCAGTAGCTAACGCGAGGCCTTCTCTGTGCACACCACACTTTTGCACCCGACCTATCGATAACCAAACCCATTTTTGACTCTGCATGTGAAGCGCAAATGCTAAAGCAGCCTACCCATATCATCCTTCTCAACAGAGTACTATCTGTTCAAATGCTGAATATTTCCACATCCTCAGCAATACTGAGTACAAGTTATTCACTCACATGACGCTGCCCTGCTTCGTGCCTAATCATATTAGCCTTCTGGTCATCCAATGGATAGCTTCGCTTATTTTCTATTTATTAATTTGATTTTTTAAAATTATTTAGCATTTATCTCTTCCGGGCATTATTGCCTTTGTGTTTTCTTCTGCCTTCAGCTCAACGCACAGAATAAGCATAGAGAATCGTCTTACGGAATGACTTCCGCTTCAAACCTCTTCCTAGGCTTCGTTTCTGCTGCAGGGCCTCCAAAGCTGCTAACTGCTGGCACGTACATACACGGGGCCCTAACTTCTCCTTCTGCGTTCCCGCGCTATTAAGACAAGCAAATACAAGTAGCTGCAGCGTCGCGATAGTACGACACAGGTTTTCGATCCACCCAGTGACTCAAGTCAACAAGTCCATTATGATTTTTCAAGATGAGTCCTAACCCACTTACTCAGCCAATCGTGCGGTGATGTGAGCTCTCACAGCCCCAAAGCTTTCCAAGCCTTCAGCGTCACCCTAAGCGTTAGGCACCTAACTACTCCTTCACTTGCGCTTGACCTCGATCAGGGCCTTACTTCCTTTACTGGATCAGGTCCAGCGTTTTCAGCCCATTCTAAGATGGAGTCCTCCTACCAAGACGCAAATGATTTGTTTTTACAAAGCGCCGCAGAGAGGAAGACTTCCTCAGACAATAAACGCGCAATAGCGGTTTAGAACAGGGAGCGAAGGCTCAGGCTACCCAAATTCTATAAACCCCCAGAAAGTTTCTGTGCTTGAAAAATGGTAACAGATTGTCAAAAAGGGTTAAAGCAGCTGTCCACATGGCTCTCCTCAGCTCTCTGGAGTGCGGCAAAGCGTATTGTTTGGCGTAATCATGACACAGATCTGCATGTGTATGTCTTCAATAATTCATGTTGCAGCTTGTCTCACTGTGGGGACAGATGTCACTGAAATCAGTGACAGCCGATCATGCTGATCCCTCACATAATCATGCGAGAGCTGATCCCGTGGCGGCACTGAGCCTTGGGAACACGCCCATCCACGCCCACTTGAGGATGGCAAGAAAAGGCAGATACAGCGACTCGCGCGCAACACATCCATGTAAGAAAATGCACCGGTGACCGTGCGGCCCCACGGCGCATTTACACAGAGCGTAGAGCTTAGGTCAAGGCAGAGCAGCCACCGTGGGGGCCCGTTTAGAGACACACAACACGAAGGACGAGTAGAAGTCCCCATCTAACAGCTTACACAAACCCTGTGCACGTTCATATCCGCTTCCAACCAAGCCAATGGTTTCCTCTCTTTTGCCTGCTCCTTTGAATGCTTTGGTCCGAAACTGACACACCTTATACATCTTTACCGTTTTGCATCCTATTACTCTTCTGAGAATATCGTGACAGATTACAGGAGAAGGCAAAGTACAGTTACACCCACTGCAAAGCTCCAACATAATCTCTCAGGGAGAGAAAGTGACTTAGTGATACTTAGAATGCCACCATCCTTTCATCTGATTTGAAAAAAAAAAAAAATCTATTGTTGTTGGACAGAAAACCCACGTTATTCTCAGCAATAAATGGGTTCCTGTTCTTTTCTTTAATCCTATGTCTAGTCTGAATTGTTTTAGGTCCTGTGCTTTGGCACTTCAAAGAACCGTCCGATTCATTATTTATGGTGGGGTTTGTTTTTTTCAAATCCACAAACGTTCAGCTCAGTTTGGTTAGCTTTTTAATTAAGCGTATCCATCTTTGCTCACTTGATTTCTGAGTGAAGCAGCAATTGAGAAAATCTACAGCTAACTCAGTTGCCCACGTTACACCTTCCACCGCTGGCAGAATTCCAGATACATCAAGTTACACAAGAAAAATAGGAGTTAAACGGAGGGATAACTTTTTCACTTTTACGGAAGCATTTTGAAACCCCAAGTAAAAATCTTCGTCTTGCAGTCATACATCACAATGTGACCCGTGTCTCTACATACGTGCGTGCATATGGGATTTCTGTCAAGTGACACCGACAGAATGCCAGGACCAAAAACTTACACGTCCCGGAAAACCCCATAGGCAAGGGGGCTTTGTAAGAAGCACCCATTTCTAGAGAGGGCCACAGCAGCAAGACAATCATTGGGAAGCTCTGCCAACGCTGGATTTACACAGAGGCAGTTTCTCCTCCGAGGGACTTGGACAATATCCGACAGTCGCTTTGAATTGTCTCGGAAGTGGTCTTCACGAGACCCAGCAATTAAAAACATGACGGGTGGAACGCACGCCCCGAGTCCAGTCGGCATCGGCTTCTAACGATGCTCTGCAGCGAGACAGGCCACAACTCTGAGACCAGGCATTTCTAATTGGCAAAACGGTACCTTCTGCAGTTTTGTCTTTCAATCACTTTCTTTCCTCTTGCTATTACAGCGCGCAGAGCATCTTCCCCAGCAACGCCAGCCCCAGCAGAAACCTCATCTAAGATCAGCGCATTTAAAAAAGGACATTAATTTCTCATTATACTGGGATCAGATTGTTTTCAAGGCAACATCCTGACTGAGTCAAAGTATCTCATTAGAGCTGCCATGCATACTGTTGTTTAACATCATGTGCCATTTTTCTTTGGAAGGTGCATTTACATAAACATTTCTAATCACAGCCCTGTAAAGAGACACAGTATAATAATTTATGACTTTTAGGTAATATGTCATATGAATCTTAACATATGGCATTACACTGTATGATGGCAATCTTGGCTCTTCTAAGGGAACCTGGATAACATCCAGTGAGATGTGAAAGAGCCAAATGCAATAGAAAACCATATCAATGCTAATCCAGGTTTACACCTTTCATTCAGCACTCCAAGCTTCCCACCAGATGGTTTTGCACACAAGCCTTAATGCCAGAAATAATTGTGTAGACTCCCCCGGTTTTCAGACGTGCTATTTCTGAAGCCTCCAACGTCAAAATAACCCTAGTAAATGGCACCAGCAATTCACAGGTGCAAGAAATGGTTTGAAGCCTTTGGAAGAAGGTGCCGAAAGGCGACTTAAGAGCCTCACCCTTCTGGGTCACAGCCACTTTTTCTTTGTTTTGCGAGGGTAATTGAGGGCAGCTTCCTTATCTATTTCACAGAAGCCCTTTGCCAACAACAAACATCGTCAGTTCACAGGAAATCAACAAAACGCAGAACCAATCGGCTCAGCGCTCTACTAACTGCTGCCATGAAACTTTGCATCAGACACCCTTTTTTCATCACCTCCCAAGTGAGCGGCCACAGACACCGGGTCAGGGAAACTCTGCTGCGTACACGAGCTCACCACCGCACGTGGTGAGCTCAAGACGTGGCTTCTGCTGTGCCATTACCCCAACACAAGGATGAGTATCAACTCTGGAATCACGCTTCCAAGCCCAAGCGTCCCGGGCTCCACGGGAGCGTCCTTCAATGAGCATTTCTAACTGTACTGCCTCAGGTGCCCACAAAGAACTGCGTTCAATATCTGTGACGATAGAGTACTGAGCAAAACGCTGGTGCCAACACACCGGAGTACCACACGCAGAGGAGAAATATAACTGAAGATTTTCGAGACCATGAAGAAGCCGACACCAAACTAAAACCATCTGACTACAACAACGGCGCCCAGACGACCTTCTTGTACCCTCTTATGGAAGCACAGACACCGAGTCACTCGCCACACGTAAAGATAACAACGAGGGGCATATTTGCGCAGGCGCGCACGCACGCAACTGCTCATTTTACCCTGGACGGGGAGAGAAGGGGCCGTGCTTACATACAATACTTAATTCAAAAACTAACTGAAGCAGTTAACACCTAGCACACAGAAATTTAACTCAAGTTTAACACCAGTAGTAAAACATACAGTATGGAAACAGTAAACAGAGATGCAACTTCATTGTGGGAATTACCAGCCTGCTTTCGCTACTTAGCTTGGGAGTCCTGTTCTGTTCCTGCCTTCTCCCTCAGCATCCAGCTGGGGAATGCAGCCCCAGTTTATTTCTTTGTATCTGTACGCGGATCCCTCTTCACACCCAGTCACCATTTTATTGGAGGTACCGGGTTAGGGGGTGGTGTGGTGGTGTTTGTGTCGGGGTTTTTTTGGTTTTCGGGTTTTTTTGTTTGTTTGTTTGCTTCAACAGATGTCATCAGAAACACCCTGATCCCAGTGGACTGCATCAGGCAGCGCCTTTGGAATTAGTAAGATGCCTCACGACACTGCCGAGAGCTAGACCAAGGCTTTCATAGAAACACCAGATCGAGTCTTCCCGTATCTGATCTTCCAGACCGCGTAAGGCCGGGAGACTTTCAACCGATACTCTGGGCAGGGGGCATCCGCAGGCACCCCTGCCGTGCCAGGAAGGCGTTTTTTAACCGCTCCCGTTCTTCAACACGTACAGCCCGATTCACGCCTCAGCATTCTTACCCGCTTGACACCGTATCACGTGCTTAGCTTCACAGAAGGCTCTCTTTGTCTGAGCTATCTGAAAACGGCATCTCCCCGGTCCTAAATGCTGCTGGCCATAGGGGACATGCCCCTTACGTGACACATACGAAGGGCACATATGTCAGCTTTTTATTTCCTAAAAAACAAAAAGCCCACGTTTTCCCCACAGCAGCATACGCGTGATGAGCCAGCTGTCAAGGAAACGCAATTTTAAGCTTCCTGCCTCGAACGTACAGTTTCAGAGCAGTTGAACAAAGCGGCATATTGCCAATATTGTTCCAGAAGTGTAAGGAAGAAGAAAGGAAAGATTTAACTTTTGCTGTTAGATCCCCGTTCTTTTGTAGTAGACATGGCTCCGTCAGACACAGTGGCTTTGTTACAGCACATTTTATTCAGGGCTAAAGCTTTGAATATTCAGCAGGGCTCCAGGCTAGTGATTCTGTTGCAGCGAGGTTTCTTGTCTTCCAGGAAGCCCTTGACAAAGGTCACAAACAATTTGCTCGTTCCTCTTATTAAAATAAAGATGGAAAGCATTGATGATAGCTCTGCCCAGCAGCTAACTTCATCATCTGTAGCCGTTCCAACATATGCTTGTGAGATAATGAAAAATATAGCATTAAATACAGTGGCAGATTGAATCTTGTTTCAGGGTAAATATAGTAAGTCATTTTTTTTTCCTCCTCATTTCCTCAGAACCTGTTTAGCATTAGACTGTTAATATCACCACCGATACATGACAAAAGCATTGCATAATATACTGCATTCGAAGTCAGCCCCCCCATAAAAGTGAGCAATGACAAAGTACGAACATTATTCAGGCATTCATAATAATGAAGTGCTCTGAGCCAGCCCTCTTCCGGCACGTTTCCATCTGCGGACCTTCAAAGAACTTGGCTTCAGATTGGGCCGTGCGCCTCTGAGCCTCTCACCGTCTCAGTCAGCTTGAAGACATCGAGTCCCTTCAGACATCTCTTCAGGTCTGGCAAGCTTGCGCACGACCTCGGCCCTCGCAGCCGGCCCCCGTTGCACTGCTTACTGTCAAGGCATACCTCAAATGGCATTCTTGTCGACACGTAAGGCACCTAGTTTATTTTCTGCGAGGCATTTTTGGTTAGAAGCCTAGACAGTATTTTTCCCAGCTTTCCAGTGTTTCCACGTGAAATAGACACGTATCTTTTCAACAGACTGAATACAGGTGGTGTTCTCAATCCCCAACTCCTGCTTCATGAGGGTATACACCACCAGTGACGACCAATAAATCTGCGCATCGCTGCACTATGCGTTTCCACATACTGCACCAACAGAGATCAAATCGAACCGTTTGCATCAGAACAAGCTTCATTTGTTTTTATTATTTTCAAGGCACCTTCCTAGATGTTTCCCAAGCTCTTCATGAAACCAAACATACAAAACCACCTGGAATTCGCCAGGTTTCAAAGACGTGCACTTTTGGAATACGCCTGGGGCACAACTAAAGTCTCTCAGCTAGTTGCTACAAGGTTCAAGCAAAAATTTTCCCCGATATCACCAGTTAGCTTTATCGCATGCTTAACCGCAAGCTATTCGCAATACCTGCCTCGTTTCTGTGCTAAATTCCGCAGGGAAAAAAAGAAAACCCACGGAGCTGCATACGATAATTCAACATACACACTGACAAACTGCTTTTTTCATCCCAAAAGGAACGGCTGGCCGTGCTGCTGAGTGCCCCATATCGCTTACTGAACAAGTTGGTAGCTTTCTCTGTACTGCCCACATTCTGAGCTCTTGTCACCTGGTAGCACTACAGGTAATGCTGCCAGTTTCATCACTCTGGTAGAGAAACACATTTATTCCTGATCACAGAAGCCGATAAATCCCTTTGATACACCAAAGCCACCAGCACAGTCCAAAGTCTACCTCAAGCGGAAGAGGGCACAACACAGACCCCTCGGATACTAGGGCACAAAATACACCTCTTGGATGCCGTTACTCTAGAAAGGCTTAAGCTGTAAAAGGTGTCTTTACAGACTAGGCTATGATATCTCCTTGATGCACCTCCTTTTTGACGCGAGACTGGTCTAAGCAGTTGATATCAGAGTTCTTGATCTACCAGATAGTTCTAAATAGGCCATTACAGCACTGCAAAAGCATTACCACCGCACCAGCTGAATGCTTCTGGTGTCCGTGCTCTATGGAGTTCACGATCAGAAGCGGCAAAATCCTCATCTTGCTCTACCTGGGCTTCAATTCCCCAAGTTACACATTAGGAGAACAAGAACACTCTGCTCACGTGTGATCAACCAGGAACGTGTAAACTACGGACGCTCCAAGGAAGAGCCGACACCCGGAAATACCTGCAGAACAGCAAGAAATGAACTGACAAACTGTTTTGTCAATTGTACCACATCATCAGCAAGCCTCCAAGAGCATCGCCGCGGCACTGAGTCACTAGCGCTGCAGCAAAGCCCCGAGAGCCGCAGAAGAGAACACAGCCCTCCCGATTCTGACCGGGCCTTTGCCCAAAGCATTTTTGCCAATGACTCATTACCCAGATGCAAAACGATGAATGCCAAGTATTTCTTTTACTGTGCTTTTTAGCGCAGCAGTCAGGAAAAGGTCGCCAAGACCGTGACGTTCTGTAGCCGTCAAAACGCACAACGCAATTCCTGCTATACGGCACATCCACGAGCCTAATTCGATCAGGTCGGGAGCACGGCATCACTTTCCAAGAGCTGACACGCTGGCCCGGTGTGTTCTGTACACACATTCTGCATGAATGGTTCAAGCAGCAGGTTAACCCCGCTCTCTGTTGGCATTCTACGAGAACTTGGCGCGTAACCTCTGGGTAGTATTTTCTTGTAGCTGTCTCACACTTGCTTTCTCCTCCTATATGAAGACACACACTTCGGGGTAATTCTCACACATGCGTACAGAAACACCAGGTTTCTCTACAGGCGCAAGCTAAAACGTCGAGCTGCCCATGTGTCTGCTGCCGGTATTTCAGATAGCCTTTCCTTGCTTCCCTGGGGCTTCAAGACGGCTCCGGCCTTGATGTTACGACCTCGGACATATTTCGCAGGTTGCAGCAGTCAGCCAAAGGCGATACACGCAACCTGTTCACCTTTTTTCTAGTAGTACACACATATATTATATTCGTACTTTTCACTGACGGAACAAAAAGCACGGTAGATAAAGTTACTAGCAGGACAGAAGGCTTACGAAGCAGCTGAAAAGGCATGACGCATTTAAACCCCGTCCAAGCTGCTCTTACAACTGCTTATTAAGTGAACATTTAAGGAAGATCCCGCAGATGCATTCCCACTGCAAGAGCGTTTATCTCAAAGACAGCAAAACTCACCGCTGCTACCTTAGTGAAGAAGGGCGCTACAGGTCTCAGTGACCCGACAGGACCGATACGAGAAGCAGGCAACGCGCAGCCAATCAAGCAACTATGGGGAAAGCCATGGCTGTTCAGGCCCAAGCGTGACGTACCCACGAGTGTCACTGCAGCACAGCACAGGTACAGCACACAGAAACCGGCATCCCTAGGACCGTTCGTAAGCAAATCCTCTGGATACTTCCCCGCTCCCCTGCGACACTCCTCTACAGGCACACGTCCTGACCCGGGCTCATCTTAAGTCAAAGACCTTTTGCCTGGAGAAGTTCCTTCAGCATGTCCTCGTGCCTCTCACTACAGCCAACAATTCTAATAAAAATCCCCAGACGGTGCACAGCGGCTCCCTTCTCACCTTAATTAGGAGTGGTAGTTCCACTACGTTAGCCAAGCGAGGCAGGAGACTAGTGACCAACACGTCATCTTTCTTCCCACTGCTGGACGTTTTCCATTTCCCATGCGTTTTGTGTGTTCCTGCGGGGGAAGCTGAGACACAGCATGCAAACCAAAGAGAGGCGTAACCCGCCAAAAAGCTGAGGAAAGCCAATATTCAAAATAAGCATCATTTTTTACTAGTTTGCAAGTGGCAAAGCGCTACTTGTGAACGGCTTTTCCAAAATGAGACACCCCACCTACGTTTATGATGTTGAACCGCTTTGCATAAAGAGCTCCTGCATTACGAACAGGGCAAGTCATCTCTCAAAACGCTTAGGCAGACTGCAAAAGAACAAGCTACAAAAGCCTTCCCTTGAAAAGTTACAGTCAGGAAAAAAAAAAAGGAAAAAAAATGCTTACCGCTTCAACACCTTGGATTTTCAGTAGGCATTAACTCCCAATATTCAAATGCAATCCTTGGGCCAGAAGAGAAGCTGCTGGAGGCAATGCTATCTATTACAGGCGGCCGCACTATAAAGGAAAAAGGCGGTGCGATATCGGACAGAAGAGAAGCACGTACTTAAGCTCACATCCGTCGCTGGCATCGACAGCTATTTAATAAGGTTCAGCGCCACTCTCGGGCAAACAGCCCTCGGGGTTCTCAGAACACCCATGCAGACCCCAGAAATGGCAGTTTCACTTGAGCAGCTTAATTAAAAGCCTGACTCTGAAGCTACTGCTCGTTTTCCCCAGGAACTCTTTCATGTTCGGTTCCATTTTGTCATCACTCACGATATAAAAAGCAGAAAACGGGGAACCGACTTCACATCTAATTTTCCGTCTGCCTCGAAAGCCTTTAGCCTTAGAAGACAGCACCACCACCTCAGAGTCCGCAGACCTTCTCTGCGGCACTTACTCGCCATTCGCCCAGCACTCCCACTTAAAACCTCGGACCCCGATTTTTCCTCCATTTAGCTTGAAGTCAGCATCTTAAACGTTGATGCTTCACAGGTCTTGCCTGTTTCCTCGCAACTTAACAGATATCACTTCCAGGGCTTGAAGAAGCCAAAAAAACCCACCACTCCTTACAGCATGATCTGTAAGAACTCAACCCACAACCAGCCACGTTTAATGAAACATCAGGGTTTAAAATGGCAATCAGTTCATTAGTATTTAACTAAAGACTTTTTGAAATAAACTAAGTCCCGCATTTACGTTTGTCTAGCGACGTTACCGTAAAAAAATAAGTTCTTCCGACTTGCTTGAAACCGTTTTAGCCAAGAAGCCAATGACTTACGAGATACGTATACGTCCCTGCAATTTTAATTACGGTTGACATTCCTAGCATCACGTGTAGCTATACGGCTGTCCATTCAGATCGTGAAACGTTATTAAATCAATTAGCCCATACTGCAGCTGGGAAAACTGAGACTCAGCAAATGAAGCTGCCTGGTTACCCACATCGGAATAGCTATTAGAAACGCTTAACTGCAAACAGGCATCAGCCAGGACAGGGACGCACGGTCATTATAGCCAGCGGTCCTTCAGTTTGAAGGCAATCATCCAGATTTGCTTGGAGAGAGATAAAAACAAGGCAGCGGGAGGAAGGTGGGAATAACAGACAAGAAAGGAGACGAGCACATTTTGCAATGCCATGGGCAGACTGAGCTATTCCAATATCTCAGCTGGGCAATCCATCTTAATGATTAAAATAAAGCTTTCCTGGATGAGAGAGGTGGCAAAACACTGAACCGATGGGGTTCAGCCAAACAACGCAGTCGGGTGAATTGGAAGTTCTCACACCAACCCACTGCCCCTTTGCCCGGGCAGGCAGTGCAGCTAACGGCACCCCAGCCGCTGCCCAGCCAGATGTGCTGCAGAGCCAGCCCACCCGTCCCCTGCTCCCGGGCTCCTCCTGTCAACACCCAGCTGCTACATGTTCCCCTGAGCACCCACTGAGACAGACTGCTCTTCATTTCACCAGACAACTAGTCACAAAGCAAATAACGTAATGAAATACACAACTAAGTTATAAACTGGCAGCTTGGGAAAGTTCCAACTATAACCTTACCCTAGTTATGCCAGAAACTATGCATTTCTAACACCATTGCAGTTCTTTTAGCACCACGGGAGGAACGGGCGCGTATGGTTTTGGAATACTGATCGGTGAGGCTGCGTTTCCAGAACCAGGAACAACCGTCCAACCTTGCCTTTTTCCCTGCTGCAGAGGTTTCCCGAGTACAGCATTCCTAGCGACGCTGTTCAAAGAGGGAACCCAAGAAAACTTCTTAGGCAACTTAATACACTAAAAAAGGATATTAAGAAGCCTCCTGTATCACACCCAAGGCTACCAGAGGCCTCACCGAACCTTGCTAACCCAGCCTGTAGCCTCTTAAATGATTTTAATACTAGTCATGTTTTTCAGCCTTACATCTCCCACTGGCAGACTGTTTTAAAACTTGACGCCTCTGAACACGCGAGCCCATCTTCCTATTTCCAGAGAGTTTATTCGTGGTCACTTTGTCTACATTTCGTTGTGTGCCCGTTTCAGCTCTCAGCTTAAAAAGCTTGTCTCCCTGCCGCAATCCTAGAGAGATGCCATCGAAGTCCAACCAAGCTGGTCTTCGCAGCCCCGTCTCTCGAGAGGGGCATTCCTGCCCCTAACGGTACAAAGGCCCTCTTCACTCTTTCCTTTCTTTACTGTGCCTTCCGCAATGCTTGCCTGCCTTTCTGAGAAATAAAACAAAACAAAAAAAACAACGAAGGAAACTTGATAGGAATAAATATAGCTCAATTTTAGCACTTGTCTGAACATTTTTAATGGTATTTATACTAAAACAAGGAACAGCTTTGGAGTTATGCGGTACAAAAAGACTGCATGAGGAGAGCAAGAGAGCTGTGGACTGGCCACACAAAAATAACAGTGTCAGTTGCAAGCGTCAGCATCTTCTCCCCTGCTATTTTTTCATCTCTTTCTGAGTAAATAGTAGCACCAACAGAAAGCAGTTACAGAATATGCCAGAAGCCCAATTAATACTCGGGCGCCTACGGACAAGCATTTTCTAGCAAGACTTTCAAAGCAGGTGCTATACCCGACTCCTTCTTGCTTACTGGGAAGCAGGCACGTGATCTGCTTTGACACTGCTAGCCCCATCTGACCCGAGAAATAAACAAATATTTTTGACACTCGGGGTCCAAGAAAAACACTCACAAGGATTCAAGCGATTTGGACACTGCAGAGGCACAGAATGGTCACGTGTCTGACACGTCAAGGCCACGGGAAAAACTCAGAAGGATAATCCAAGCCTCCCGCTCTTGTTTGGGTCTTTCCTTCCGGATTAGCCACCTCTACTTGTTCTTACTAAACGCACAGCATCCTTTGCCTTTTATCATGCCCCAAACGCACGCGGGTCGCTTTCGCGAAAGCTCCTTCGGCACAGGGGCTAGCTAGGCTTGGAACCGCAGGCCAAGCCAGAGCAACCTCACTTACGCCCACCCAGCCCTGCCTCGAGTAGCAGGGCTAACCCAAGCAGGGGCGAGGAACCGGCCCAGCAACAGCTCCTCTGAAACCGTATAATCATCCTTCAGGTGAGGCTCTATCGGCAAGTGCTGCTCATACATCCCTCCTCTCAACGTCTGGCCATTGACCTTACATGACTGCAGAATTTTATTTTTTTTTTTTCAAACATGTATTTTTGATGCATCTATGCCTTTAAGCCACTCCTGCTAGTAAGCAAGTATGTAATTTGCTATTTCCACCTGCTATGTAAATTGATTAATCACAGGCAAACATAAGGCTGATTCCCATGCCGAGGAGGAAGGAAATCTGTATCAACTAATCTTTTCAACGCTTAGATTTCATAAAGCTCCCACCAATGCTAAAGCTCCAGCCTGTGCTCCAGCTCAAAACTTAACCTTCTTTTGGCCAAAAGGGAACAACTTTTCTGACGGCTTTTCAACTCAGTGGGAATCTCGGCACACGAAACACAAAGATCATTTTCTTTCTTTCAGCCTAGCGCAACAAATATTCCATCAGGCAGGTTAGGACCACACAGATGGTTACTGAAGCAAACGGACCATCTTTCAAGGGCCAGTTGCAAAGTGACACCATCGCTTTGTCACTCCAGCTTCCCACTTAAGGCAGAGTTGGAAATTCTTCATAAAGAAGCATTCTGCAGATGGCAACGTTTACACACGATGTATATCACCTTTAGGGAACCTGAGAGGTTATACAGCGTTCAGAGTGCCCCCGACACTGTCATCCGTCACATTATCCAAGTGAGAAAGTTCAAAAGTAACCCTCCTTGGTGGCAAGTCACTCGAGGTCTGGGTACTTTGCCAAGAGGCAGGGAGAGCGCTCTCACACTCCGCTCACCGAGCCACAGGACCACCGGGACAGACCCCAGAATAAACAGCAGCATCCTCCCCACCTCAAACGCAATGGCTTCGCCATTGCCTCGCTGAGTGTGAAGTTTCACCATTACAGACGTCTTCCCACAGAAGCCACCTCAAAAAGAGGAAGGCGCATCCCTTATTTGAAGGCCTCTACGCTGATCCTTCCACCAAAACGACCCGAGAAGCTCAGCAGAAGTGCTGTTTTCTGACTCCAGGAACAGCGCGCGACTGTCAGATGCCCACTGGAAATGGTGAACCAGTGGGGTGCTTGGGGGTCAACTGCCCCTCAGTCCAAGACCTCCTGAGTGAGAGCAGCAAGCGAAGGAGCGCAAACAAGGCGCAGAGGAGATCTCAGGGTAGCACAGCTCAGCAGCAAGATAAGACAAGATCGAAAAGAGAAAAAGGAACAATTCCTTGACGTGGTTGGTGCTGTCACAAATCATGTCAAACACTGTAGCACTGTAAGGAGGTACTAATTATTCACTACGGCTAAACGCTACCATATAACAGTAGAAATAAGAGAAGTCAAAAGGATTAGGTTGAAGAAAAGCTAGAGGTGGGGAATAAAGAAGAAAATATAGACTGCACTACTAAGTCATTAAGGTGACAGGAGAATCAAGTGGGATAAAGAGGAAACCGTAAGCGAACGTGAACGGAAAAGAAAAGCTCACCTGACAAAGAACACGATTAAAAGCAGGGCTACGGCAAACAGACCTTAATTTTCAAGGCCTGACTTCAGATGAGAAGGCACGTACATCCATCCATTAAGTGGGACCACTGGTTAACTGCCAGACAGACAACCTGAACGAAGCAGTACCACTGAGCAATGGCAGGAGAGTTCTCTGTCCATGATGCAGGTACCTGACCCACGATGGCAAGCCGGAGTCACGAAGCTTCGCTAGCAGCTTCCTCCTTCAGCACCGAAAGTGCAAGGTACCAGAAGATTTGCTAGAGACAGGAGCCAGCGACGGGCTCACACATCCTTAGAGAAAGAAACAGAGACTTCTCTTCCTCCCTAGGCACTAGGTAGCCAAGCTCCTTGATACGCAATTCTTTGCGAGCGTTTCTCTTGAAGTAACTTCCAATTTATTATTCCCCTGCCCCACAACCTGCTCAGGAACGCAAAACACCTCTGCAAGCTAATTACGGTTTGGTGGCCCATCAGATCAGTTGGAATGTTACATCTGCTGTTAAAGACCTTGTACGGATAAAACACAGCTTGCTCAAAGGATGACTCTTAGGAGCTTATTATCACTCGAGGGTCAGCATCACATCAAGGCTCAGGGACAGCTACTGAGGAGCAGCATAATGCCATGGTTAATTTAACTCAAGTGACACTATTCTGAAGCGGAAAGTTGGCAGCGCGTGCCACTCGCGGCAGCAGTAATGAGCAAGTCAGAAGATGCACCCGAAAGATGCATACATGCAAATATCACACAATTAGACCCATAAACTACCTGCAGCATGGCAAAGGTCTGTCTACCAGACAGCGGCTATCTGGTTCATTTACACCCCCCGAAGTCAAGCAATAGCCGTCTCCTAGGTCTGACTAGTTCAGAAGTAAAGCTTCATAATGAAAGAATAAAATATAGTCTGCCTTAAGCAGCAGCACAGCCGGTACACATAAGAACAGACGCAGGTTAAAAAGCTAGCTAAGCTCACTTTCTTCCCTTACTCCCATAAAGTCGCTTATGCTGAAGCAGCAGGATTTACCCCGTCAGCCTGCCTTCAAGGTAATACAACAACTCTTCATTTTGCGTTCTGTTACGGCCTCTTCCTCTTCCAGCCCCTTGTTCTCCCTTCCCTCCTCCCACTCGGCCCATGCAGTTAAAAAAAAAAAAAAATCTTTCCATCCGTCCCGCAAGCATGTGTTTATCTCTTTATTTTTAAATGTTACAGCTTCCCAACATCTGTCTCTGTGTGGTATAATCTTACTGATGAAATATTTCATGTTTTCCCTGAGCCCTCATCAATATGTCTCTGTGTTATCAGCTTAGCAGATGGAGACACAGAAGGAATAACCTCAGCTTACCTGGGTGATTTCTTCTTAAGTGCATACTTAACTGTACTCCAGGACGAGAATCAGAGTAATTTTAGCAATGCAACGCGGTATCTCTCTGTAGCAAACTAAATTCTCTCCTCTTGTGTCACATATGCCTACTTCGCTGCAACCTTCCCCTTGGACTCTCTAAGTCCTTCTCACTCAACACCAACATTTGCAGCTTCATTTCATACATATCGAAAAACTCAGGGAGACACCAAGGCCGCCAGAAAAGCCACTGGCATAGCCAGGAATCGAACATCATTTTCCCATACGGAACTACGTCCATCTACACAGCCCTTAGCCAGACAACCACTCTTCTTTGAACACCTAAAGAGAGGCCACTGAAATGCCTCCAAGAACTCCCACCTGCCATGCAGTTGCACAATGCACACTGGCGTATGTTTAGAACTCACTCGAACAGTCCTAGCAGCAGTGCTATCAGTAGATGCTTTGTCACTGACTTGCATTATACCAGGACTTCCTGCCTTGTGTGGTAACTGTGCAAAAACACATAACGAAAAATAATCACCGTGTTCAGGGAAAAAGCCTTGGTTACGTGGAGCTGTTAGGATTACCTGAGAACCAAAACAAAGTACAGCAAGTTCCTCCTCAGCCTTGCAAAGGATGCCTATAGCGCTTGGTTATTTCGACAGGTCTGCACATTTAATTCCCTTGCGTGCTTGTGAAAAATCTCTGCTTAAACATTCGGGCAACTCACTGCAAGCCGTACTAAGACTTCACAAATTGTTACTAGGAAGCAACTTGGCAAACTCAGAACCAGATCCTCTCCAAGACAAAAATCACCCTTTACTCTGTCAAAAATCAGAAACAGTCACTAAAAGTCAGAAAAAAAAAAAAAGCAACCAAAAAACCCCACACCAAAACGCCAACCCACAAAGAACACCAATGAAACCAAACCCACACAAAACAAACCACCACCAAATCAACACTTAACACTTTCTCCCCCACTCGCACTTCATATTTTGGAGGTTCCTCTCTGTGTAAAGTACACACTCCAGTGATTATAAAGAGCAAAGAGGTTTCCTTAAGACTTTCTCTCCACTATTGAACTCAGTGTCCAAAAGCCTGCCTTCCTTCTTGGCACGGTTGGATTTTGTGTTAGCCCTCCCATGTCAAAGACACTTGCCCGTGACACTGGACACCAACAGCTCCCCTGTTCGACTAACACAAGGAGGAAGGTGTAGGTCTCCTTCCTTTATCACGTCCCCTTCTCCTGCAGCACGGAAACACTAGTCAGCACATAGGAAAAGCAAGCAAGCGATAATCCGAGAAACCATTTTAACCAGTATTTACTGCCCACTAAGGCAGTTAACAGCCCAAGGCAGAGTCTACGGCCATTAAGGTTCTGGCAAAAAAGGCCATTTATTGTGTTCAGCTGACCAGGGGTTTTGGCCAAGTCACCAAAACCACGTCAGCCGATTCTAATTCTTTGTCTTTGAGTTGCACTCAACATAAAAATAAAACATAAGTACCATTAAAGTTGAGTAGAAGAGGTGCCTACCAACACCTGCTAGCCTCCCTGGCTGCAACCTGCACTAACCTTTACACCTTGTCCTCTTTACGCCCTGCTCGCAAGCTCGGGGGAGCAAAGCACGAGCAAACGCCAACAGGAGAGCAGCCCTAACGCTGCTCAGCAAACCCTCTCTTTGTCCAAGCCCTGCCGGGCAGCGCTGCTGTGGTCTAACAGCAACTGCAGAGCCAGCAAGAGTCAGCCCCAGCGCACGGAACAGCTCAGCTAACACATTAGAGAATGATCACTGAATTGAAAGGTTATTTGTTTTATGTTAGGGTATGTTAGGGCGGGGGGAGGTTTTTTATTTATGTGGTTTATAATCCTATCTGAATAAAGGTAAACACATAGGGATTATAAATGAAATAAATCTGAAGCCGAATAGAATGGGGGTGGTAGGAAAAAAAAAAATCTCAAGAGGGTCAGGAGATAATGAAGATTATACCTCAATATTGGGATTATGATGTTAGTTCTTTATTTCAATAAAACTAGATAGAGATCTTTTATATCAGGGACAGAGCTTAGCTGTAAGGACAAAGTAATCTTCTGGGAATTATGCATACAGGCTCGACATCATTTTTATTGGATGGCTGATGAACTGGAAAACTCCAGGATAGCCTGGTTTTAATTTGTAATCTTAATTTTCATATAAATCGGTGCAGTTGGAGGAAGGGGGGCAGATGTAGAGGGACTCTGATGCTGTGCTAATATTGCAGCATTAAGACAGCACATGCATTAAGGCTACAACTGTAACTCATCTAGTATCTGATCCTGTCTTTTTGCCTATCCATCTGTCCCCCGTCTTCGCATCTATCTATCATTTCCCCAACAAAAAAAACCTCAACAATGACCCAAGAGCAGAAGAGACAAAGTTAGCGCAACACTTGATCCCCCAAGAACCACCTACGGTACGTGTACCAACGTCTAACTGCTCACCAGGAGGCAGCGGTGTGAAGGAAGGAGATTCAGACGTGTTTCGGGATCAACTCCATCCTGACTCTCCAGTCTGAAATAAACCGCCACCGGGCAACGAGAACCTCCTGTTTCCGGTTTTAAATACAGGGTCACCCAAACGTGGGTCCTAAGCACTATGGGGAGCGCAGCCCCGACCGTCAGGTGGCCTGAGTATCCGCAACTTCTGCTGCTAGCCCGTTGGGGAGGAATGGCGCTGAGATTCAAGCGTCTTAAACCTTCGATGTTGTGCGGTTTTCATTTCTACGATGAGATGTACCTTTTTCCTGAGGCCTGGGAAAAGTTCCTCCTCGGACTCGGCAACGTTCTCTACTGCACTTCGCTGCTTCTAAACCCCACTGTACACGACAACGGACAACGGCCGGTTCAGCTTGAACTATGAGCCCGCATCACAGTACCAAGTATGGTATAGATGCTATTCCTGCCTGAAGAACCGATGGTCTTAAGCAGGACACGTAGAAGATAGCCCAAGAGGCACCAAAGGGGATGGCTCTTGTTTAAGGCCATACAACAGGACGCTTGCCGCTCACGCCGCCTGGGCTGGTCTATTAACATCAGGTCAAACTGCTGTCTTCTGAGACACCGGGACTGCCACCCACGAGCTCCTCAAAGTGCTCACTTAATGCAACTGTGACGCCAGTGAAACCGATGATCCAGCCCCAACACGTGGCATTTGGTCTCTGCCTTCGTTCGCTAGAAATCATTTGTCAACTCTGCTTTTTGCTCTGCAGAGCTTCTTTCAGTTGTTTCTCCTACTTCCACCACTTCCTCCTTCAGGAACAGGAGAGGAAATCTGGAGTACAACATGCGTGAGACGGCAAGTGAAACACACATTTGGCATTTGCGGTGCCAAACTGGTTTCAACAAACCCGTTGAGAACTGGTCTTCTCAACAGTTGTGTCAGAGGGGGTTCGTACGCACAGCGAGTAAAGCATTTACGTAACTAACCGTCGCAAGCTGCACAACCATCAGGAACCATTAACTGCCCCGGCACCGATTTATTGCCTCAGTAATCCCAGTTGAATAAGCAATGGATTCAAGTGGCCAGGCTGTCGCCCGATCGCCCGTATTCCTCTGCCTTCTCGGTAAGCAACGAAACCACGGCATGGATAGAACAGCTGCTTTCGTAAGGGCAGAAATAACCGAAGAAGTTCCCAGAATTCCGTAGCACTTGAGCATCAAAACAAGATTTCCAGGGGGAAAACTGAAACGCCAAAAAGATTTATATTTACTTATGCAGATATCCCGCAATCCTAGCCTTTGAAACACGGCCTATTATTTTGGTGCCGAGGGAGAGAAGGAAGAAGAACCGAACTTGTCACTCCATTTCCCAAATATACAGCTACTGTAAAACGCAGAGAATGGGCAAAGCTATTTTTTAAAAGCCGCCCGACGCCGAAACGGTGAGAGTGAATGACAGAAGAGAACTGATCTACTCCGACGTAATCTTAAAGTGTAAATTTCTTTATTTTATCCCTGTCGGGAATGCCTTAAATCAATTCCCACTTCTGCTTTTGTTTCCGAGACGACATCGTGACACGCTGACAGAAATACTGCGCAAGCTGAAGAAAGGCTCATTTCCCTTTCCCTGTTCCTCCTCTTCCCCTGCCACATACATCTCTCCTCAAGTTCTTTCCCCATCTCAATCCTCCACTCCGGGAGAGCCAACAAGTCGCTACGAGGCGCGAGCGCGGCCATCAGTAGCAGTCACGGCAGCGCCGTGAATCATCAGTGAGCCCGGGTAGAGGGTGGAAAATCACGCCAGGTAATGGCATTTCACCAAAACAGAAGATAAAGATGCATGCGATGACATCTTATTTTGGACTTCCCAAAAGCCTCCAAGTGCCCCGTAAGACCTTCGAGGACAATTAAGCAGTTGTGCCCAGACAGACGTTTTGGCCGCAAGTTAGACCGAGGGCAGAAGGGAGGGGCAGGGGAGAGATTAGGATCGAACGGTCAATTAATATGATGGCTGAAGATTAACAAGGAGGTGCCCCGAGACACTAAGACCAGAGTTATTTACAGTCGTTAGTCATGATTTAGAAAAGAGGCTGAGAAATGAGGTGATGACCTATGCAGATAATACCGAATCTAGACAAGACTGCCAGGAACACGGAAGAGATAAAAGACAGGACAACTGTAGCGGTGAAAACGGAAGGTAATGAGCATTGGAACAAGTAACAGGAACACGCCTGTGCCAAATTCTAGGCAGAGGCTATGGAAGATTTGCAAAGGCAGCCAGGTTTTCTGGACAGCTGGACAAGAAACTTGTCTCTCGTAGTGACAACCATACCGACACAGATGAAGGAGAACAGCAAAGCATACCGGAAGCCATACTGTAACAGGGCTCCAGACAGGAACAATGCAAATGACCACAGGTTCCCCATAAAGGCCTCGGATTTGTTTTTTTTTTCCTTTAATTACACATAATCATTTCAGAAAGCAATAGACAAAAACAAAGCCAGGGATATTTGAACCGACTAATGTAACTACTTAGTATGAAGAGAAAATTACACTCAGTAAGAGTGAAAGTTAGCTACACTAAACTCCAAAATCAAAATCTTTTCTCATATTTTTGCTGTTCATCCTTCAAAGGCATTGTACCCAAGCTTGTTATTTTTTTTTTTTAACTAAAACTAGGACAATTACACATTTTTTCTATATCAGACAGCTGCAATAAGCACAGCTTCCTACTTACGTTTAGAAGTAGCCATCTATACCAGCACGTATCGAATATCTTCACGCTTGGTTTTACTACTCATCCTCTGTCATTTTGCAACCGCCCGTATTTTGGAATATATTTTTTTTCCCTTTTTAATTTTCCCCTGGAATATTCTGTCCGCTCATCATCAGAGCAAGATACAAGATTGCCGTATCATTCAGTGTAAAGTTCTTATGTTTCTGGTGCGTTACCTCACGACAGCACGAGTGTACAGAACGTATGAGGCATACAAGACATGCATTTTATCACCTTGCTATATCCAGGTGTCCACGGATTACTAGTAACGTTAAATTAACAAGTTGAAAAGGCACGTCTAAAGTAAAAAGCAAGCAGTGAGATTCAGGTGGAGAAACGGAATTCCTTCCAAAGTGACTGTCCGTCTCTATCATCTGGAGGACAGAACTACGTAGCGGCGAGAGAAGACCAATTTTCCATCGGTTTTACGCAGTATTTTACAGCCTCCCCGTGTTCCTGTTGCTTCCAGCAATTTTTTTAACTTCTTACCGAGTTAAGGAAAGATACAACAGCACAATATCTCCCGGCTACTCCGTGTGCACTTCGCATTGGCCCATCGCACCACTTGTCAGCTGTGACCAGGACCTGAAGTACATCCTTAGCGACACCCCACAGCCAAAGAGACCAACGCATCCTTCAGCAAGCACATCCTGGCACAGAGCCCGGGAGCCTGCCCTGCGGACACATGGTACACTGGGTTGCTGGAGCAGAATCCAGGCTTCTCCAGGTCACTTGAACTCCTCTTGCAGCCCAGCTGGGAAGTTTGCCTTGACCTCACAACACTCGAAAAAGAGAGGATGTTCAGGGAAAAACAACGGACCTTCCATTTGCACAGTTCTGGAGACAGTCCGCAGATAAATGGATAAACGCCCCAACACATCTCATCCCTCACGCAGGATAACAAAGTCCATGGCCAGTCCTCACTACATCAGCTACTGAGAACGGCACGCTTCCCTTCCGAACTGCAAGTTTTCACAGCAGGTATGCACGGTCCCCCGCGACCACGCAAGTCTTCTCCGTCGCCAATTCCTCCGTAGGTGCAGGCAACGCAGGAACCAAAAGAGCTCAAAGGCACGAGAATGAGCCATCTAGACAGCCACGACAGCTAAAAGCAAGCAGAGGAGCCAAGGTCACCCCTCACAAACATTAGCAACAACCGCTTGTTTCGTCCGATGCAGCAACGCTCAGGAAGTTTCCCTATGAGAAGGCAACACTACTCTGACGTTAGATGCTCAAACCACTTAACAACTGCATGCAGAAAGCCAAGTACGGTGGAGTCCTCTCTTAAATATTTCCTATTACAGAACACATCTTTTATTTACCACGAGGAACCTCTTCCCCTACGTTCCGATATGTCTGCTTTCCATTTCACCCCAAGTAATGGAAAAACAGCCATGTGCAACCTGAGAAAATATACACTACACGCTAGCTTGACAAAAAAAGACCGAAATCCAAAGCAGCTCTTACTTACCACGAACTGTTTATTTTTCTTACCAGTTAGCTACCCAACTGCATTGTTTATGACCATCTGAAACTAACAAACTCTCACTTGACTGAAACACTATTTTGCACAGGCATTAACAAGACTCATTCCCCAATCACTGTAAATAGGAAACACCACCGAGTTGGAACACCAACCGTGCTAGCGAGCTGTCTCAACGGGCGGCACAAAGCCGCTCCTAACCACGTATGTGCATATATATCGACACATAAAGGACAGATTTTTTGGACTATTTCAAACTCAAATGAGACACATAGGAGCTTAACTGCGTTTCTTTTAAAGACTCCCAGTGCAACGGTAGCCAATTTTTGGGGTTCCCATTCTAAAAGAGGAATAACAAACTTTTCACGTCTCTCAACTCATACTTGCGCTTCTTTGTGTGCGTTTCCAGAGTCCTGCTCACTGTACAGAGCCTGGCCCCGTCTTGGTTAGATCTTGGCAGTGTTTCTGCCCAGATTCAAATCAACAATGACTAAGACAATATTAATAAGCGTTTCTCTTGCTAAACCTCTGATACGGCTTCTATGATTCGGTACCCATGCTTTCCGGCACAACTTTGCTTTCATCTTTCTCTGGAGAGAGAGCCTTCCGCCACGGGGGCTTAGCGTGCCACACAGGCTCAGTTACAGAAGCCGTCGGAATTACGGCGCGCTGCTAGCTGTCTCTTCCCGGCATTATTTCCTGTTACGTTCCCATCAACGGCAAGCAGAAGCAACTAAAAGCTCCTTTGGGTTCCAGCTGCCATCTTCCCTCCTTATGCCATCTTTTCTTGCAATTTCAGGCTCGTTCATTCCAAATGCGCTTAGTTAAAAAGCTTTTCTTCTGGTTCTCAAGGCAAAGACTTTAGTACTAAGTAGCTCTCCCACTGTTCCGGTCTAATCTTCCTATTTATCAACCTGGAGACTCCTCAGCTTTGCTAATCTTTCCTGAGAGCACATAATCCCGATAGAGATCTCCTAAGCCAGAGAGTTAAACCAACTGACACTTGGAACTTCTGGTCTTATTTTGCACATTATGCTCCAACTCAGCCAGGACCACATCATTTGATACACCACCACCGCAGCATCCCTTGGATTCCCATTCTGTCCTCAAATATTTTTAGTGGGACCACATCTTTTGTGCCCAGCGTGGAGAACACCAACTCCTTGCTATCCCCCTCGACTTCAGCGTCCGCAACAGGACTGCTTTATCTACGGTTGCCAGCACTATCCAGTCAACAGCTTTGAAGGGAAACAGGAAAAAAAAGGTGTTTTTCCTGGGAAAACTACCCACCACGCCCCTTTTCTCAACAAGCTGATCACCAGGAGAAGCATCTTTTCTCAGTGCTGCACTAAGCGGGGGCTTCAGCTTCAAGTCAGGCCTGCCCCTTGCTCTCTATGCAAACCTACAAGAAATTCTCCCTCGTAAATGCTCGTTGTTCTCCTCAGAAAAGGGAGAGTAAGAACAAAATCCAGTCCTCACACAGTCTGTTACGTCCATCACGCTATCACTTTGCCAAAATTCCTGCATTAGTCTGAAGCCGAGTAGATCGGTACCGTTTCTTCTCCCCCTACTCGAGGGGAAGATGGCCACAGAATCTATAAAGACTTTGAGGCAGATTTAGACTTACATTTAAATACAGCAAGTGATGTGGATTTGCTCCTTATGTAGATGTAAAATACATGTAGTAGTCCAAACACTTCTCTACTAAGTTGCAGAAAATGCTATGTACAATATGGACGTTCAGGCTTTTTTAATATAGATGTATGTAAAATATACATACGCATAGACATAACTTATGTAGATCATTAAGTTCTTGTGCTGTAAAGCACATTTGTCTTCTGGAAGTACTTCCATCCAGATGCGTATCCAGCTCAATCACCCTGCTGCGGGAGCCAAGCATCCACCCTTGTATCCTACCTTCAGTGGCATGTAATTGTGTCCCCCTTTGCCTCTTTCCCCTGCCTGCTGTTTTAGAGCTGATTTTCCTGCCATTTTGCACCAAGGTGGAAAAAAAGGGCTGGCAAAAGCCTGGCTTTTTGATATTGCTTGCTGAACCCGACTCAGCTTCAGCCTTAACGAGGGGCTTTCAATTAGATATTGGAGTTCCTAACTCCGAGGACGCTGACCCCATCCTCAAAGGCAACACAGAGACAGATTCAGATTTGCTATCTTCCAATAGTCAAACACACAGTAAACAAAGGCCTGGTTGCTACCAACCATTCAGGTAGTTTACCAGGACGTTCTGAAGTGTTCAAGTAAAACAATTCCACCCTCCATGTATCCAAATTTCTCTGCTGTTAGCACGCTGCCTGAGAAACCGCTTCATTTTTACTTTCTTCCAAGCAAGAGGAGACTCACAACTCGGCAAGGATTTAAACGCCCCATCCCCACCCCCATCCCCAATCTCCGTACAATATCTTTTTAATCAAGAATCACAGGTTAATCCTAGCTTTCAAAACACAGTAATCATAGAACATTTCATGTACTACACTCATTCCAGAACTGGACATGAAAATACCTAATCCTGTAAAACTACACAGATTTCCGACCAAAGTATAGCAGGTAAATCAAACCTGAAATGAAAAGATTAGAAAAGGTTATTGTAATTCTTTTCTGTTTAGTAACATAGAAGCAGATTTCACTGAATCTTGCTCAGTAATTCCCATCTGGAAAAGCAGCGCTGGAGGAATGAACAGGTTTGAAGAATGCCTTTTTATGATATCCGTAAAGTAAAACGCAGCAATTGGAGCCCGTCATAATCCTTCCTGCAGCACAGGTACTTTGCATACAATCACAGCAGCACTGATCAAACCCCAGCACTTGGGATAGGCACACCCATTCAGACAAGTTGTGCTCTTCCCCAACATTGCCTGTCTCCTTTCCGACTTCTCTCACCTCGCCGAGAGCCGGGTGCGTAGTTAGAGAAAGGTTTGCCCCTCCTCGCGTGCTTCGCTCGACCCGGCACCCACCTGCTCCATCCGTTATTGACACACGTCGTTGCGCAGCGATATCATGGCCTCCACAGACTTACAGAGGAACATTAACAGGTTGCTGCTGCAAGACACTTAGCCGAAGGACCAAGTCCACTCCTCCACTCCCCCGTTTTCATTAACACTTATTTACAAAATGAAGACGCATGAAACCGTCGTTTCGCCAGCTCCCACTGGAACCTAAAGGACCTCTTGGGCACAAGGCACGGATACGAACGAGGCACCCACCTAGGTCCGAGGCACCCACGAACAACAAAACCTGAAGGCTTCCCTCTTCCTTACAGCCGATTCATTACTCCCCTAAGCCAAGAGACCACCTTTTACTCACTTCAGGATCCGAAGTATCCCCTGTGTGGTCAGTTCAGCCACTGCAAAACATCAGATAGAGCCAAGGGAATTTCACCCTGCTATGTGTGCAGATACGGCACGCAGCAGTTACTTCTCCTGGTTTTCCTCAACCCTAAAAAGCTTAATGGCCAAATTATTTCCCCACATGACTGCTTCCCCCTGTGGAAGCCCAAAATAAATCATTCACAGCCATGAGCTGCAGGTCTGTAATCGCCCTGAACATAGCCTCCTACTTGCTAACTGCATTCAACGGAACTGCTTTTCGAACAAACACGAGCTGTAAGGGACGCCCAACCAAACACGCTCCTGGCCTCTTTCTGTTAAAGCATAGTTGAAGAATTATCCTCTCGCATTTTTGAAACAAGGAAACAATCCACTTTCACCTTCCCTTTCACTCCTTACAGCTTCGGTGCAGTTTTCTCCCTATTACGCTTTGGGAAGGAAGACAAGAACGACTCACGTTCTAGCTAGAATTTAGACTGCCTGCCTGTCTAAACCTCTCCTAGCATCGTTTCCGAGAGCGACCGACCTTTCAAATGCCGAAGAGTGCTTAGACAATAACCACCTCAGCAGCAACCCGAGGAGGAGAGGCCACTGGCGTATCCGCGAAGGTCTAGCCAGCAGCACCAAGATAACGGCACGTTCCCGTAACGTCCATACATGCATTCTTGCAATCATCCGCCCCCCAAAAAATGGGTATATACCCCCAGCTACTGCTTCTGCATTTTGCCAGCATCACATGTTTCAGCACCATTCTCTCCCTCATAAAGCCACAAAACGCTTCTGACCTTGCATAAGATATCTATTTTTTCTTCTTACAACATATTAATTAACGATTGTTCTGGCACCCCGGCCTTCTCATGAAACTAGTTAAGCATGAAATGCCTCTGCGCAGAACAGTATTTCACATTTTCTGTCTTACGCGTTAATTACTTCCCTGCTTTCCTTCATTTCTGGGAGGGCTGGGTGAGCGGAAAGGAAGAACTAACCCACGCAGCCTGTGAGAACAAAGTAATACACGAAGAAAAGGAAAAACAGCCTACCGCACCACTCCCCTGCCCGTTTCAAAGACTTGCATCCATACGAATTCTTCTTCTCAACTTCTAAACTAGAATTGAAGACCTAAATCAGATCAATTCCTTTCCAAGAGCAACCTGCAATTTATTAACCAGGGATGCTATAGCTAGGAAATAAACCGTTTGTTTACTCATTTTAAAACCAGGCAGCGCAGAAAATGATACACTCTTGCCCCACTGAAAGACAACAAATTGAGATGTACACAATCTTGACCTAAAAGGAGAATACAACGCTATCTAATTCCTTCAGTCGTGTTATTGGAAACATTGAGTTGCTGGTCTTCGACTAAACAAGTTCTGCGAGGCAGACTGACACATAGAACTGACTCTGGAAATCACATCTTGTTAAGGACAGCTGAGAGGAACTCTCGGGAACTAAAAGGTACCCTTGCGGTTAACAAATGGACAAGTCAAGTAAAATGCTGTCTGATCTACCCTTTTTTTGTTTCGTTTTTAAACAACGGAGACAAAATGAACAGTGACATAAAAGCGGAAAAACCATCCATCGCAGACTCAACGCTGCCAACCTATCCAGCTCAGGCAGTAACTTCTCATCGCAAATACTTTCCATATTGCAAACGATCCTTCCTCCGAAAGAATACCTTACTCTGCAAGCGTTCAACTCTGTCGATAAAGATTCCACGGACTTTTTGGCTGCTTACTTTTTCCAGAGCCAATGAAAAAATTGTGAATAAAAATTACACATTCAAGAATTCAAAGCTATGGATTTTATATTAAATTATCCCTACTTTTTGTTTTGATCAATACTACTCAGTTAGCCCCAGCTGGAAAAATCAAGTGTGACATCTTGTGATTCAGCCATAACGAGTTTTCCGTAATTTACAATGAAGAATAAAGACAACCTAAAAGACTTCACCCCAGTTTGCCTAAACGATACAGCTCAGAAGTCTCCGAAGAGCAGAAAAAGCTGCCCTGCACAATATACTTAGCCGGCATTAGTTATCGTTTGTTGCCAGAATGTTTTGAGAATCGGGTATTTGTCCGAGAAGCCTTACGAGCAACTGCCAGATCCTGAGCTCTTTTCGTTTATCTTGGCTTTTCCTCTATTCAACTGCCTCCAAACCAACCGCCTCTACCCCCGCTGCCAGCAAGCCCCCCAAAATCTAGGCATACGCGCTCAGCTGGGGCACCAAAGACACACGCGGTTTCATCCGAGCATGGCGGAATGGTACCTCAGTACAGCATTCCATCACGACCTGATCTTGACTCACAGCTCCCGAAGCCGTAACAGCTCAAGGCTCCCCAATATCAAGGTGCCTCAAGACCGACAGATAAGTATTAAGCACCTTGCTTCCCCCCGCATAACCAAAGCGGCAGCTTCCCTCTGCTTCTCCTGAGGGGGCAAACCGACACCAAGCAAGCACAGGTACGGGCTCATTCTATTGCGCTTCACCTCGTGTTCTTCACAGCTCAGTACTAATCATCAGTCCATAATGCCGTGCAGAATCGCCAGCCCCATCCCGATGATGTAGTTATTTCCAATTGGCACTTGGGAGCCGTGAAGATGGGAGGCATTACTCATCGCCAAGAGTACAGATGTTTCTAATTGCTTTCCATTACCAAGAATAACAGCTGTTTACATCTATCAGCAAATAATTCACAAGAGCTCCAGACTATTAAGATAACACACCCCACCTGGTCACCATCACAAGTTGTCAAGGCCAAGGTAGTGGCTGCCAGAATCCCCTTCTGCATCTCTGTTCATCAAACGACAGCATGTGTCACCTTCAGATATCCTTATGCTACCCCACAAGCCCTGGCTTCTTGGTGGCCTGACAGATCAAACGGACATATGGATTCTTCATGGCTTCGCAGTAAATGTTTTACGGCTATCCTGCAGCCAAGGGCAAATGACAGACAAGCAAGGGACTCGCAAACAACCCACTGAAAGAAATATCCACACTTTTAATAAATCCGTTAGCAAAAAAAGTGTGCCTGCTTTGCTCTGCAGCTGTGCACAGAACAGTCTTTAAAGACACACAAAGTAGCTGACGAAATGATTAATTCTTCAGCTGTCTTGTGCACCGCACGGGGATCAGGAAACGAGCCCGCAGAAAACGGTCAGCAAGGGAACTCCGTTGTTCGCTTAACTGAATCCAGGTCTCTCCTCTAAGGCCAGCGCAGGCCGACGCGGGTGCTAACAGCCACCGACTCTTATTTTTGTCACGTCAGCCAGTCCTTACTGTTAGCTGCGCAGCAGGCGGGACTGTCCTTTTCACAGCGCTTCGCAGCTTGGGGTCCGCGTCTGCGGCAAGGGCTCCCCACCACTTGTGCGGTGCAAATAGATAAGCAGCCAATTAAAATTAATAATTAGGAAACAGGCAGCGTAACGCCCTACAAATGACTGATACCTAATGAGTTCCTCAGTATTAACTATTTCCTGATAGCTAAAACTGCATTTTCTTTAGCCTTACAGAGCTCTGTATGTTCGTATGTCTGTAAATAAAAAACCCCACCTGCACAAATTAAAGCTGATTACTACTACGGATTCTGAGCCAATTGGACTGACTTAATAAGAAACGAAGGAGAGGGCGAAAGACCCTTTCGGTCCACGCGTAAACCTGTCCTCCAGCCGTTCTCTGGGAAACCCTTTCTCATGTACCAATCTCTTGCGGAACATACTTGCTGTCTTTGGTAACAGCACTGGTATATCAGGATCTTCACTTAACAGTATTTTACCCATTATACTAAACCGTTTCCACTAAGGATAACAGGATATAAAATAATAATCAAGAAAGCTAACTATATCGTTTACATACTAGCCTAAGACTCGACCCTACTTCTTTTTGGTCCACGCCAAGCGGCTTGTACTGCTTTAATTAGATTAACGTAACTGTGGCACAAATCCTTCAAAGTGTTAGCGTGCGGTTCCTACGAGTTCAATACACCGAAGAAGAGGATCTTGACAAAGTACATAATTTGGAAGCTGCTCCTTTTTCTGATGCGCCACCTGTGTCCCCCCCAGACCTCCACCCCACCCCCTGCCCCATCCTTTACGCCGTACAAACAAGTCGCGAAAAGCTCTTTCCTGAAATCAGAGGTAGTACAGGTACATCCCTTTAATACGCTTTTGAAAACTTTACCTAGCCCCTCATGCACAGGAATGCAGCTCTTACTTTAGTCCATTGCCTTTTTTTTTTTGCCTTGAGACCATCAAGACACCCGGTTAAGCGTCTTCTTTGCAAGTTCCTTTAAACACAGCAATCCCAGAAAAGGAATTAGTCAAATTCCTCCATAATTTTTTGGTCTCCCAGAGTTGTCTAGCTATTGTTGTTCTCATCATTTCTGCTATTTCAGGGCAGTGCCTCCTGCCCAGGGATCCCTGCCAACAAGAGCAGAATGCCATTACGAAAGGAGGCTGCTGTGAGCTGCCACCAGCACAGGGAATTTATCACTGCAAGCCACCATCGTAATGGACTCCTTCACCAAATGACTTTGGATGCACAGAGCTTTGGCATCAAGTCTGCCATCCACACACAGTTATTAAACCGAAAACGCACGTAATGGGAGCAGGGGACAGGGACATCACATCAGCACAGGCGGCAATCTCTCAGAAGCTCTGCACACAGAAGCAGGAGGAATTCACTCCAAAAGTCCAGACTGCCCGACAGGCGGACAAGAGGAAAAAAAAAAAGAAAAAAGGAAAAAAAAGGAACTCCAGAGCTTTGCTAAATCCAGCAACCCGGGAGGGATGTTAATATTGAATGCTTTTGGCTGGGAGAACGAGCTCGGCCAGAAAAATCACGATGCAGAATCTGCAGCGTTATTTGCAAACCTTTGATGCCCTAACTTTTTGTCCTTCCCTACCCTATTCTGGGTTGTGTATCAAAACACGGACTCGGTTACGCACATGGGGACCTTCCCCAATATTCATTTACTAATAAAGCAACTCGTTAAGTAGCTGATTTTTCAAAGCGTTCACCAGCTCAAAACTCTCGCAGTACTCAAGGAATAAGCTTTTCCCTCTGTGTTGCCTTGTGATCCTTCTAGGCCAGGAAGGAATAGAAAATCTCATACTTGTGAAGGCAGGAAGACAGTTGGATATACACAATGGAACAGCAGAGCACAACCAGAGAACTCACTGAAGGTTGCCGTCTGGTGTGCACGCAAGCCACGCGCTGTCACAGTCTGGCTGGAAGCCCCAGTTCTTCTGAAATGATTACTACCATTGCTTACGACTACGTCACTTCTCTCTCAAGCCCATCTCCCTCAGGCTGCCTCACTCACTACTAGATCTCGTCATTGTCTTTAGGCCTACATGGAATTCCACTGTCTTAACCAACTAGCTAGCTATCAGAGACAGGCGCAGAGCCGTAAGAAGAAGAAACGTATCGCTAAGCCCACAGCCCCGTCTTCTGCTGTCTTCCCCCTCCCATCCTTATCCCATCCTACAGGATCGCCCACAGCTGCTTTACAATCCCTGTCAAAGAGCTGGATTTTCAAAACATTTAACCGGGAGCAAGAGGGGCTGCTAAAACTTGCAGCAGCCCCCACTCGCACCATTCTGTCCCCTGTGTACTTTCCTAGAGCCTTACCAACCTGTTAGCTTCTCATACATTTAACAAAGGAGGAGATAAGGTCTGGATTTAGGATTGCTGGGTGCTTACCTTACTTCCTCAGCCGAGGCTCTAAGCAACCCCAGATCAGCCGTCAAATCAGCTGCCAAGGTGCAAACCACAGGTGAGGGGTTGAAGCCCAAGTCACCCGATCATGCATTTTGCATTTCTAGTCTCTCTTTTTCTCCCCCAATGTTTTCACCTTCCTGCTTCGCTTTCTTTTTCTTCCTCTTTATCCCGCCTCTGCCAGCCAGCGGCCCTTGCTACCAGTTGTCACCCCTCCGAATTCCCTGCCTTTACAGAAGCATACCGCCAGGGTAGAGAAGGCGCTGAATGACTGTAGATACACGGACCGCAGCAAGGCTTCTCCTCTGCTCCAACGCATGGCGCCCAACGCGACACCAAGCTGCATTTCCAAACGTCCGTGCCTCAGAACCGTGGTGCGTAGCATTCAGAGTCCCCAACAGCTTCCCCCATTCCACAGGCCAGAGTGTCCCAGGCCGTGGGATGCATACATAAGCAAACACAACCAGCAAGCCTGTGCATGCAAGTTTTCCGACAGCTAATCAATGATTAAGAAATGCATAGGGCCAAGAGGGATATGGAATACAATGCATTGTCGCTTCCTTAATCCTTTCGCTCCCCTGGGAATTGCCACCATCAGGTGACCGGATGACCTTTTTCACTTGCTATTATCCATGCAGTGGGTTCCGTGTGCCTTAGGCACTAGTCCCTTTTTGTTCTCCATCTTTTACTGTTCCCAGCGTACCTCACCACCCTATTCCAAGCCATTGCAAAATTCTCCACCTACAGATTTCCTGCCGGAAGGAATTAGCAGGGTTCTCAGCACCTACAGTCTCTGTGTCCGCTCCTCAGTGGAGACTCACGAGCTTCAACTGCGCCGTATGCATCAGCTCCCAGAATCATAGGACGCTAAAACAGTTCCCAAAGTCATTTAAAAACAAAAGTAATGAAATCAACAAGTTGCTCATTCTCCTGGTGGCAGCTCCTTAAAAGCCTCAAAAAACCTGAGTGGTTAAAATCTGAAGCAGCAAATGCTCTTTTAGGTGCCTTTTTTTTTTTTTTTCTTTTACCTCTTCACTATCATGGTTTGAAAGCGACCTCGGGATTTCGACAGCACTAGCCTCGTAGTTTTGCATGCTTGAGGCTGCCACCTGCTGTGAGTGTTGAGAAAGCAGAAAGCTGGGAGTATCGGGATTTAAGGAAAACAACCCAGTAACAATAAACGGGAATGCGGCAGAGAAGTTTCTATCCAAGACTAACGCTCCTGTGGGCTCCTTGGTCTTCCGCGTTGAAAACCACAACATCCTGGCAACAGGAGCCGCAAAAGAGAGTCAAAGCCTCCATCTATCTGTAAGAAGCGTTTAATTTACCCTTATGTTTTTTGACTTGAGCAGACAATGCCATAGTTGATGTGGAAGATGGATAGATAAACCTAAAATGTTGAGTCCTGAAAGATGCCGGCACAATCTGAAACAATTAATCTTCCTGAAGTGAATGTGCTCTAATAGGGTGTCCAGGCACACGCCATTCATCAAACCACATCTATCCATCATGCTGCGCCAGATACAGAGCTTGGCAGGGCTGCACGACTGCTGGAAAACAGTGCACCTCTAAATCCACATAAGGTAGTTTCTCTAGGTAATTATTTATGTTTTTCCCCAAAAAAGAGGAGCACAGACCTCTTAGAAACGCTACCTTCCTTCTTATAAAGACATCAAAAGAGAAAAATTCTTCTTTGACACAAGTCGCCTATTTGACACAAACGAAAACGAGCAGCTCATTTGCAGTCGCTTTTTAAATCTATTATTCTTTTTGAGGATGGGGTGTCCCAAAGAGATGCCACCAGGACAAATGACTGCACTCTCAAATCGTATATAAAGAGCAATTACTATGCCACCCTGATCAGCGTTCCTACACCTGACAGAAAAGAAGCTGCTGTCGGTTTTTTATTTGCTCTCACAGCACTCGGCATTGCCGGCAGAAGGCAAGAGATCCTGATAGAAGACACACGTACCAATACACATATGTAGGAGAGGAGGGGGTGGAAGGAGGAAAATAAGGCACTGGTTGTGCCCACCCTCTATAAGGAGAAAGGCAAATGCTGTCCTCCAGGAGAGATCTTCATAGACCAAAGCGGATCCCATATCCAAGATATTAACATGGCTCATCGCAAGCCTAACAGCAATGATGTATCATACTACATCTCATTCGGCTATAGAAAAAAAGCATCACAGAACTTCAGACTACTGGCGGCGGCTACAACAAACTGAAGTGACAGAAAAGGTACGTTATCGGGAAAGACTAGATGTTCATTCGTGCTTTAATCAGCAAGCGGGAAATCGAGTGGCCCAGCGTAGAACTTCAAGAAGATGAACAAGTTATTCTTAGCTGTTTTACATATACTGGAACAACCAAAGACTAAAAAAAAAATTAAGTGCTTCAGCTAACTAAAACAAACTTCTTCACAATAAGGTTGGGCAGTTAACCTGCGGAACTCATCACTCTTTCCTTTCCCTGTACCCTCAACGCAAGACATGTTTGGTTTTTACAACACTCGACTGCTACGTGCAGCAAAAACAGCTTCCCAAAACGACACAGAATTTTCATGCGAACACAACACAACCTGTAGGTCTCATGTCTTCTTTTAACTGGCAAAGGGAATTCATTCACATCGAAAGTTATTTTGCTCCATGAAACAGGCTCCCCTCATCAAGGTTACAGCACTCAACTCAGCAACAACTTCGACTTGAGCAGGCTATTCTAAGCTGAAACAGTCCTTAACTCTCTCTCTCTCTCTCCTCGTGAATTACCTGGGAGTGATGTTTGCCAAAACTAACGGGGCCGAAGAGTATCTTCCCGAATAAAAAAAGCAAGAAAAAGCACAGACAGCATTTGGTCCATTTTGAGTTGTCAACGGAGCTGCAATCTGTTCTTCCTCCTTAAGAATTACCAACTCATGCCTTTAATTACGCCGTTTCCCCAGCCCAAGATGACACGTGTCTCTTCTCAGCCCGAGGACTTATTCTGTCCCCACATTCTGAGCCGTGGAAGACTGGGGCTGCTACAGAAACGTCCATCTGAACTCTTCTTAACTGTAGCTGTGCAGAGCTACCATGCTGCTGCACTAAGAGCCTGCCAGCTTTCCCGCGTGCTTTTCCACCTAAACCTAACAGACAGTCAGCCGGCAATTTTTTTTTTTTTTTTTTTTTTTATTATTTACAGGGAACTTAAGAGGGGTCATTCCCTGGTACATTCCCAAGCAGACACTTCAACCAGTCTATCCACGTCCCAGCGAGTACCATTCTTTGTTCGCGGCTATAGGAAAACGCAGCCTAGCTAATGGGAGCACAATATGCAAGATGCCAGAGCACCTCTGTGATTTACAGTATGCCTAATGAGCAAATCCAATGAAGAGGTTTGTTGTCTACCATAAAACCAGATGGATGTAAGCAGCGATTAGAAGCAATTAACTCCATGCAGCACTACATAACTTTCCATCATTAACGTACTTTTTTTTCCACCCCATTAGAGGTAAACAGGAAAACACATGAAATAAGGAACACTCCAACTGAACTTCATACGTTCATACGCTTGGTCAGGCGGAGGATAAGAGGCAGGCAAGGAAAAAAACAAACAAGAGGACCAAACGAGTTCACAGTTAAAAAAGACACACACAGGTAGCCGACTAACTTGGCAATCCAAAGCCATCTCTGCCACATATAGTGGTCTTCAGGTGACTCAAGCCTTTACTTTTACTCATCGTGATGTCACAACCACCACACAAACACAGCAGCCAAAAAACACTGCTTACAGACTACCTTAGACACATCATTGGAGCCATCAGCAAAACAGCCGTAAGGCCCTAACAGTGACAGAATACTTGAACGCTTTCAGTGAAAGCGACACAAGGACACAGCCCAGGGAAGCGAGGTTCCGTGTGCTAAGAGAAAGTTACCAAATCGGTACAACACAGTGCTTCTCACTACTACCGCATAGCTTTCAAGCCCCTAGTATAGACAGCACTGCCAACCTAGATGCATGCCCAGCGTCTTCTTCACTGCACATGGACAAGCAATAGAATACCATTCCGTAAGGCCCTGCCGATTCCACAAGTTTGCAGGGATGCAAAAGCCATTTGCCATATGTAAGAAAATTCAGCGTAGCTAGGGCTATTGACAAGAAACATCACCGCTGACTCAAAAAGTCCTCGTGTATCAGAGGGCCAAAACTGTGACTAACACACCTGGAGGACCAGAATCTTTTCCATCCTTATCACATTAACAAGGACAGGAAGCCTCACTAGAGCTACCTCTGGTATTCCCTAGTGCCACCGATCAGTCCAGTCTGGCTTGTTTAAGACATTCAGAAAAACAATTAACAACCCAGTGCCACCAGCAAACATTTAAGGACAAGAGCTCCTAGGTACAAACTCTCCTTACGAGCCCATAAGCGTTTAAAGCCACCATCATGGGAGCACGGACTACGCATCACCCTTGGGCTGCAGCAGAAATAAGGCTTACATAAAGGAGCACCACCACCCTGTCACTCATCAAGGTCTACGCTGGAACGATGAGCGCCTCAGAGAAGTACGCCCAAAAACCAGCATATAAATTAACTTTTCCTATTTGTTGTCTTTTCCACAGTTCCCTGGTCCACTGCAGGAATTACAGAGCCGGATCAGAGCTACGTTCCAGCTGGAACGGAACCCTATCTGCGACAGCAATCCATACCAGATAGTTTCGAAGTCAGCATGAGAAGTTCCGCAACGAGCAGTACCCAACTAAACAGCTTTTGGAAGCTGTTCTTCCCCAACTCCAAATTGCTGGTATAGTTGGTTTGTACTGAAAGCACCGATACGTGGATGTGGGGTGTTAGTAACAGAGCCGTTTTCAAAAGCATTCTGCACTGGTATCTATCTGTTTCTGTCCAGTTAACCGACAGTAACATTCGCCCAAAAGCATTACCTTCAACTACATCAGCTGTAATAAAAATGGTCCGTTTCTACGATTATCGGACCATCATTTAGCTGTACTTTCACTGAAGCTTACACAAAACAAGTGTTTTGTACACGTTTAAGGCTGGTCAGTCCTTATTTCCAGTGGAGATGGCCAAGATTAACATTATTATTTCCCCTAGTCCTGTCCATTGCTTTGCAACAAAGCAAAGCTTTCCGACTCTGCAGGTATTCAGTAACCACTCAGAACCGAATATCTACTGTTTTGAACTCACACGCGCGACAAGCTTCTCATGCCTACTTGAGCAGGTCAAGCGGGAGAGCAAACTCCTCACCGCTGCTGCTGGAAGGGGTCTAGGAAACACCTAGCCTCTGCCACCCCGGCGTTCAATAGGCAGCCATCTGCTTTATTGAGGACTTGAGTTCTGCTTGAACAGCATTATCTAAAATAAACCACCACAATATACCACGGAGTTTGGCTCGGATGGAACAAAAACCTCTTCAAAAAAGCAGCTGTCCACACAACACAGAAACTGGACCCTCAAAGGACTCGGACCCGATCACCTAGACCACTGGCGCAAAGACATCGCGCACTCGGAGCGCCACTCCCAGCAGTAACGGTACCACCAGTCCACCAGATACTTGGAGCTCCCTGCAATTAAGGGACGCGCTGGTCAGACTGTCAAAAGAAGCAGCAGCTGGTGAAGTGAAAACACCTATCTCTTTTCAATAAGGTATTACCGATTTAAGTTTCGAAGAACGGAGACCCCAGCAGCGCTCCACGTCCCTGTTCGAATGCCTGCCCGCTCTTCGCAGAGAATTAATTCTCCCCTTATACCTAGTTGGGATTTCCCGTGTTCCACCTTGTCCGTCTCACCTGTCAGCGTTCGCCTCCCAGGAGAGGCTGGCTCTGCCTTCTCTACGCTCTCCCGTCAGGCAGCTGTAGACAGCAGCAAGACCTCCCTTACTCAACGTCCCCGTGAGGTCTTCGGTTCCCTTACCAAGTTCCTTTTTCAGACCGAACAGTTTCCCCTGCCTCAGCCTCGCTTCCTACCGCAGGCTTTCGAACACCTGTGTAACATTGTATTAGTACAGCCAATGACACCTTGTGGTAAAGGAATGCGGCCGACGGCCTTTCTGCTCCAGTTGCCTAGTCTCGTAAAGATGACTTACGGAGCTAATAAGGAAGACTACCTCAAGAGTGTAGTCTCTTAAAAGCACTGCTCACTACACGGATTTCTGCAGCGTCCCGGGATTCCCTGCCTTTTCTCTCCTTCCTCGCAGAAAATAAAGCCACAGAGAAAAGGCGAGGGGGGGAGGGAGCAAAAAGCTGGCTTGTGGCGGTTTGAAATGAGCAAGATGTTAACCAATTTTACTTCTAATCTTCCCTTTTGCTGCAAAGTGAGCCATTCAGGCATCACATCTTCTGCATTTTCCTTGCCTCTTTCAGAGAAGCATATTGGGGCAGAACTTGCCAGCTGTCTGCCTCCTTCGCCTTCTGCTACCATTATCCTGAGGTACCACCCCACCTTCTGGCCCTCCAGCTTGTGGGGGGGTGGGGAAGGGAAGAGGAGGGAGGGAGGGAGGACGGGGAACACACGCTTATTCTTACAACACATCACATGGAGGGGGGAAACCAGAACCAACCTAGATAAATATTCCGATAGGACACAGCGTAGACGGAGCGCTACAGTTTTTCCAAAGAGAGTTTACACCTGCCTTCATCTCCATGCACACACCCACGCATGCACGGCAAGAGCCCTGTACCGCGGTTTTTACCGTGGCTTGCCTTGCAACTTAATAAAAGCTTCACCATTAAGCCCTCCATTCATAACGGAGAGCAGCTGCCCCTTCCCCCCCACGCCTCGGTAGTATTTTCTGGTGCTAACGCTCAGCCAAGTCAGCCGCGTCAGGTTTGGAATGACTGCAGTTTCACGGCTTGCAGGCTCCAAGTACATACAGCATCCTGAAATCAAAGCCCTAATGCCTCATACTGTCTGTGAGTAGGTGTAGCTGTTTGCAAAATACGCAGCATATAGAACCGATGTGTGGCAACAGCTCTACATTTACAGATGGATTCAAGGGATGTGGAGCATGAGCGCATCATATAAACGTATAATTTTTCCTATACTTATCTACCACACACAAAAGCTTGAAAAAGAGCAAACCAAAGAGCATTTCTATTTATCCGCTTGCTCAAATATTCCCCTCCGGCTTCTAACACCAGTTTTAACTTTTTTTTTTTCTTCAGATCAAACCACTGCAAACCTAGTGTTCCACCTCAAACTGTTTTAACCCCTTAAGAGCTACGAAGAAACCGCATTAGTACCAAGACCGCAACACGCGGTGTCCCACTGGTATAAAGAGGCAGGCTTTTTTTGTTTAGCAGAAGCAGACCACCACCCTATCAGACTACCTGAAAGATCAGGCTATTGACCAACACAGAAACCCGGGATGCTTCATCAACAAGTTTGAAGTTCTCACACAGGATTCGCGCGGCTGCCCCTAAATTCATTCGCTCATCAGCATTCTCTTGTCATACGTTAGTACTCATTCATAACTGATACGGTAAATGGAGGTTTCCCTATTAATTTCATTTACCTAGTCAAAGAAGAGAGGTAGGCTTTTGTCTTTTGACGCTGCTAATCCTCCTACAACCCCTTCTGCCTACCTTCTCCTCGCCTAAGACTAAATGTCTTACTCCACCTAACCCAGCTTCCCGACTGCCCTGTTTTTCCCAGCCCGGCACTTTCTAAGGCCACTAACAGTCCCACCCAACTCAACGAGCTACTCCCACATTTAAGGGCACCACATTACTTAAGTGCTCCACACGTTCCAGACTTGAGCTGTAGTTAGATCTGCCGTAACTCATCTACTCCACCTATTCTAAATCTAGTCTGAAACTTACAGAAAAAAAATCATTAACAAGATCACGCAGTTGACGACAATACACAGTACGGTATCGGTAAATAATAATACAAAGTTCTTATCAAAATTATAAGAGTCCTCACATGCTGGTATGATTTTAATCCTTCTGGAAGAAATGGAGGTTTCAACTCCTGAAAACTTCCTTGATCCTTGATAAACAAGCAACCTCGCCAACATACCACAAAACACCTAGCAAATGCAAAGCAGTATTTCTGTTAAGAGAAACAAGCCTTCCGACCAGAATTCGCAGCAAGCTCTCATGTTGCCTTCAGGACAAAGAACGCTCAAAACGGACTGATACATTTCAGAAATTACAGCTCGAAGGAAGCTCAAGAGGCCTTGGAGCCGACCCTCCTCCGTCAAAAGCAGAATTTTCTGCACTTTAACTCCTTCTGACTTGAGACAGTTCCACACATCTCAAAAGAACTGCTCCATTTTCAATATTTTGTACCAGCTTCTGCTGTTCATTTTAGAAAATCCGGGCAGGTGTCGACATCAGCAAGACAAGAGAACTGTGCTTCCACCTGCCCAATCTGTAGGAGGAGTTCGTATACAAGGAACTGCGAAACAACCCAACTCGTCAGGATCTGAACCTTCCACGTTCCAGGCTGCAGCTGCCAGGCAAGCTAGTGCCGTTAACACCCAACACGTCACAGCAGTCATGAAAAAGCCTTTCAAGGAGTCCACTACCCTTTATGAAACCAAGCTAATACCCTCACTTTCCAAAAAAGACATTTGCTAGTTACGGGCAGTGATAGCTATGATAAGGTATGAGCTATACTCAGCTGCTACCAGTGGAGTCACGCTCATACTAGAAATCTTGCCAAACATTAGCTACCTGGAAAGAGTAAGACCAAAACAGGACATCAGCACAAAAATAAAATAAAATAAAATAAAAATTAAACAGTCATCAGAGAAGCTGAAAATTAAGACAAATCTATAAGAGAGCCAAGAAGTGACGAATACACTTTTTACAGAGATACAAAAATAAGACAACGGCAAGAGTTTAGCCCAGTGCTAACACCTCTGCAGTACATCCAAACTTGTCAAGAGGCAAAACGGTATACGGATGGTTCAAATGCAACACCACACTGAAAGCATCACCTACAGGTAAAGCCATCTCACACGGCTATCAAACACATACCGAGCTAAGCACTTTCCTAAACCAACACTTCTTCCTACATGCTCTCGTAGGATGAGGGAGAAGGGATAAGAAAGGACATGCGGAAATCTTCAGGATTAATCCTAATGCAAGTCAGTGCTGGAAACTCGTCCAAGTATTCTGTTTTTTACCGTGAGAGCCACTGTTTGTCCGGCAGATTAAAACAGAGGTTCTTAAATAAATAAGGATACAAATAATACTCCTATCGCTTCCGCTTATCCATGGTATCACGGCACAGTAAGAAGTCTCGAATTTCTCAAGTGCCATGAGAACCCCACAACATAATTTTTTCCCCCATTTGCGGTTATGTTTTTAAGTAGCTCTCTTGCAAAATCTTCTGAGGCCAATGCTACTCCTGCAGGTTTCTCAGCTAAAATCCTCTGGATGGTCCACAGCCTTCCACGTGAGAAGACCTAAACACCGTGCTTGTCCATTTCACTTATTTTCACCTCATCAGCATCTCCTACTAAGCCAATTTAAGACCTCCAGTACCCTACCGTAAGGCTGTACGATCCGCCAACAACTTCAACGTTGAGTAAACAACGCCTGTTTGCAGGTCTTGTGTAACCTTTACGTAGCACAAAGCAGCAGGAATTGTCAAAGGTTACTTCCATAGCTCAGACTCTTCAGAGCTATTACGGATACACACTGTCTGCCGACTTAAACCTACGTTTCAAGTGCCAGGATGCGGTCCAATTGGTGCCTATGCGATAACTAGGGAAAATAACATTCAAGTGATAAGTCTTATAGAACGTATCAAAAAAGCAAGGGGCACCGAGATCCTTTTCATCACGTTCAGAGCGAAAGTGTTTTCCAACAAAATATTCTGCCAGAAGTCCGGCATCTCCGTCAGTTAACATAGCCACATTTTCCCGAACGAGGAACTCCAGTGCCACCGGCCTGAACAACAACCATCGCTTAGTGGCCAGCACTAAACCAGATCAACATAGAACACAGCCAGACAGGTTCTTCCAAATGTTTCTCAAAAGCAGCACCTGCTACAGCTCCTGTCTGAAACTGCCGATCTGTTCTGTGGGCAAAATATAATTTGATTTTCTTTGGGCTATTACAAAGCTGCTCCCAGAATTATCACCAGTGGGGCTTGCCGTCTACTACAAAGTATATTTCTCCCCCTTTCATCACATACAGCAAGCTATACCCATTGCTACAGCAATGAATCAAAGTAACCGCAGCGTAACGGCACGACGACTAGGAACAGGCCAAGGTAGGAAGGTTGACATAGCACATGCCCCCGAGACACACACAGGTCATGAAAGGGAAGGTGCAACCCTACAGAAGGGGAAACTCATGATAATAATGACATAAGACATGACCCACATGAGCTTTTGTTTCCTTTCAGCTGGCAGCCGAGGTCAGCCTTTTCCCTGGCTTTTGTACTTAAAGAACAATCACGTCAGCTACACACGGTCCGATGCTCGCAGCGCTGGTATGACACAACGCGGTTCTCAGGGATGGGGCGTGCAGGACAACACCTTCGCTCAGGTGGTACAAACAGAGCACATGATCTTTACGTCTGAGATGCGAACTGCAGCATCAGGTAAAGCCGCCCGAGTCACACCTGAAGAGGTGACCAAGCCAGACTTCACTGCCTGCTAAGGCCACAGCTGGTCAGTTTGCAGTAAAAGCGCTTATAACCGACAAAAAAGCTAAAGCACCAGGATGAAGTGCTGCAGGCAAGCAGCCCCTAGCAGATTCCGCATTTGAAACTGGATCAGAACGTCGTCTCTGGATTCCTTTACAGCAATGAGCGGATGACTTAAGTCCAGCGACAGCAAGCTGGAAATAACGGTTCCAGGAAAAAGGTTTAAATGCTTCCACTGAAAGGATACATAGGGACACTAACTGCCCTTGCACTTAAGTGGCAAACAGAACCCTTACCCTTTGCGCTGCTCTCCGATTTAGAAATCGACTCTTGGAAGAAACCGTAATCGCAAAGAAGTTGCGCCGGACAAATAAGCTACTATTCTAACGAGCAGAACTCTTTTAGAGTTTCCACGTGCCTTCGTTTTAAGCTAAATTACAGTCTTGTTTCTTGCCAGTTGAGTATCTTGTAGCTTTCTTGCGCTTTTAGATCTTTTCTGAGCTATTTAGCTGTCCGGCCGAATACACACCGGCCTCGAGTCACAGCCGTAACAGCAACACAGAACTACGCGCAACTCAATATGAGCATTTCGGTTTTGTCAGATGCCTTCCCAGACATCTTCTCGGCTTGTTTCAATAGATGATATGCCACTGAAATCCATGAGGTGGCATCCATTTATACCGAGAGATAGCTTGCATAATTACTCAGCATGGGTTTCAGAAACTGCGGAACACGCGCTTGTTATTTCCGATACAAGTGTTTCACATTTAAATACCGCACAAGCGGCCGATCCTCCTCGCGAGTTTTTCTTCCCTCCAGCATTTCTAAGCAACCTAAGCATTTGACTGCAGACACACAGGTTACTGCCGTTCAGCCGATAACATCAGTCTTCTCAGTGACACGCCAGCTGCTGGCAAACACACCATAACCCAACTCGGGCATCTGACACACGGACAGAGAAAAGTCATCTTTCCCCACACTGGCCAACTAGCTCACCCTTCTCGCGCACATCTCTGCTCCGGCTGCACATACATCTCCCACTCTTTGCAAACCAGCTGCTGAACTACCTAAACCTACCCACCCAGCTGCTTACCTACCCAGCCTGCAACTCGGCTGCCCTTCTGTAAGAGGGCAACAAAGTAGTAACCACTGCAGCCGTCCTGTACTCACAGCAGCGGTAATACTACGAGTAGAAATAACAGCAACCTCTATTTTCTGTGTTACGTCAGTAAAAATCAACACAACAAAATAGTCATCCCTCTTTCTGGAGCCTTTTTTCTGCTCTTCTGTGCAGCTTCTGCCCTTCGTGTTTTTCAGTTACTCAAACATGTCTTTCCACAGGCCTTAGAGAACAGGAATTCTTTGAATGCTTCACTTACGAGGCCCTTCTATTCCCAACTGCTATTAAGCAAAGCAACCCAGGAGACATTTCATGCACAGAGCTTCGTTCCGCAAATAAGAACTGAAGGTTTAGAACTGGCCTGGCTGTGAGGAAAGCACTCCGAAAGCTTTAGCACTGCTGATGCTCAGGGGGAGCGACAACTGTTAGTGTTCCTTTCCAGTTAGTCTGATGACTTATTCTCACAGCAGACAACACGAAGTGGGGTTTTTTTTACGCCGTCGAAATTACGCTGCACCAATGAGAAAATTAAGGATCCTTTATTCTCGTTACAGGGAGAAACTTGTATTTTTAAGCGCCTGCAAAGGATTTAGGAGTTTCACATCTGGACCCTATTATTTAAAAACCTGCCTTATCTTTTTAAGAGCCAAAAATCGTGTTTATGCATCAACAGAACTTCTACCGCTACCTTTTCTCAGCATGACGTACCGGCCCTACCAAAATTCAGTCCTGGCCTTCTTATAACTCCAATTTTGTTTTTGAACTAACAGAGCTGTGCATTCGCAACTGCGCTAGCACTCGCTAGAGGTGTTTGTACAAGTCAACAAATCTCGTCCACCTCAGACGCTTAATTTGCACATGAAAACACACGGGTTGAAGGCAATTCCTGAAAATACGTCTGAAGTGACAGAAACATTTTCTTTCATGCTTATGAACACGTTTTCAGAAGTGACTACCTATTTCAAGTGCTTCAGTTTCTCCATTTTTCCCCCCTCTCTGGATGAATATTTAGAAAGCTTGATTTCAAGGCACTCCACATCACTTAACGTTAGTTATTCTCATGATGGAATTGCAGCACTGGGCATTTCTGGAACAATCTTTACCATCAATTACAACGGGACTAAATACTCCGCAAATTAACTATGCTCTAGAGAAGACTAATTAATTGTCAGGGTTTCAAGCAGGTTTAACCTACCTGGTTTACGTGCCAGAAAACCTCTCGTGCAAACCGCACTACTAACTTCAGTACATCGTACCGCTAGGGAACAAGCTCATTTTTCACAAGGCCACCTTCGTATTCAGCACAAAGGAAAACAATATAGGGAAGCAGCCTGTGACACACCGCGATCCATGCCTTTGCCATTGTTCCTAAAAACTCCATCCATTTTACACCTGAGGCATTGCCTGGCTGAACGTTAAAAAGTTATGGTGATGGAACAGCACAAAACAGACTTTTCTAAACACTGCCGTCTCTTAATTTCTTATTTGTCTTGAACAAAATGATGCGTTGCATGGCTCCCCTTCAATGCCTGTGCACCGAGTTATTAAATAAATGACTGTGTGCAATGGCAGTGGCCCATGACACGCAGCTATTTCATACTCACAATGCAAATTCAGCTGGATGGATGAAGCTGTCATACCGTATCCTCAGTAGGATATTTGTTAGCCTCATTTTGCTGCTGTCACGGGCTATATGTGTTACTCCGGCCTACTCTCACGCCAAGCAAGAGTTCGGAAGTCACTGCTGGAAAAACCAAGTGTGGAAAGCAGCACAGAAAATCCTGTTTCTCGACAAGGCTTTCAGAAGGAAACAGAAAGTTTTATTACAATGTACAGAAGATCCAGGGTTAGAAACACACAAACACGCTCAAGAAGCGCAAGTGTCTCACGCTAGGTTTTGAGGCTGAATTTCAAAATGCTTTTGCGATTCCACGACGGAGTTCTAAACGTCATCGGCTGCGGTGCACCTCCGATATATACGGACAGCGGATATCATTAGCATATGAAGGATACAGGGAATGAATAATTACCCTCTAACTGACATCAAGAATGGAGGTAAGTGAAGCCGAAGGAAGGCTCATGTGACTGAGCAACTCCATGATACCACCACCAAACAGGCCCCCGCTCTAGCACCGAGAAGTACAGAGAACCATCTGCTCTTCACGTTCAGAAGCTGGGCTCTCCATCGGTCCTCTTAATCACAGCAGTGATTTTTGAGGCAGGTACTTGCGTACTCAAAACGGTTGCGACACAACCAAAGCCACTTAAGGAACGCTCCTCCAAGTTGGCAGCCTTTCAACAGGATAACAACACGGATAGAACTTGATTATCTCTTAGAGAAGCCAGGATTAGTCATTCTATTTCTCCTGGTAATTCAGTCCTCCCGAGATAACTGCTTTTACGCCTTCAACTTCCCACAATCTTACCCAGCAAGTAGCGCCCTAACGATCTACATGCAGACACACACAACCACACCGCCACGTACACACATACACACATGCATATACAGATTATAAAAGCCAAAAAAACTTTGGCACAACACAAAGAGGTGGTTGTCAACAAAAACAGATGGTCAAAGAATTGGGCAAACACTCAGAGTTCCAGAAACGAAGCTTTTGCTTTCATTCTAAATGCCACACTTCCTTAACCAGTTCCAGACAAGAGGATACATGAAGCCAGTCAAAAGCTAGCTTCCTGCCAGGCTTCTCTGTTTTCATGACAAAATTAAGAGTCCACAGATGGAATAACTCAAAGCTAATTTTTACACAGGTTGGTTTCCCCTCTCTCCCTCCTCCCCATGATTCCAAACAACGAGAATAACATATTGTAGGAAATTAAAGCAACAACTACAAGGGAGGCTGGGGGGGGTGGGGGTGAAGTAAAGTTGCAGCGTGAGGTCATTTTGTTGCTATGACTGCTATGACTTCAATGTGAAGAGAGCTCTATTTAATTCAAGAAATAATTTCATTCGTGCAGTGACCCAGGAAGCCTGTTTCAGCTAAAAGCCCGACAACATTAGGCTCCACCATTCCAAGTTCCTGTTCTTATTTCCTGCCATGGACTCAAGGCAACTATCTCACTCTTGCTCCGGCCTGCGATCCAACTACCACCAACTTGAAATGATCCGAGCTTTCCCGCAGGCCTCTTATTGTCACTGGTCCTTCCCCACACACACTCTCTCCCACCCTTCCATTCGATCAAACAGAGCCCAATGGAAAGCAGACAAGGAAAATCCTGCCTACCAGAAGATACCGAGCTTGCAGCAGAGCGAATCACAAGTACTTGACTTACAAGTGCGGGACACCCCTCCGAAACCGTGGATACAAAAAGTTTCATTCGAAGAAGGAAAACAAAGTATTAAAAGCAACAATAGTTAGCAAAGAAGGTGGTTCATCTTTACATCTTAAAAAAAAAAGTCAAGTTTACAAAGATCCAAGCAGTATATTGAATTCTTTTTTCATTTGCCTTGACGTGAGCACTCCCAAATACTCATCCAAGAACAGAGGTATTCAAATACGCGGACTGCCTTAAGAATTAACATCTCACAGAGCTGTCATTTGCCAACCATCACTGCCCTGCCACGTTTTACTTAAAATGTAAGAAAAGCACTGGGGTAGAGCAGATTTTAAAACCGTTTTAGAACAACGTAAAAACACGGTTTTGTTGTGACACAGAAAAGCAGCAAATATTTTTAAAGGATTCCTAAAACCACCAAAAGCTTTGAGCAGAAGCAGGAAGTCATTGGCCAGTTTCGTATTGTCAGTTTCCCCGAGGCCGAGTCTGGTATATACACACCATCATTTATGGAAGCTCCGCCCGAACGGTTCTTTTCAGATAGTATGGTAATACTATAGTCCAGTACTAACACTGACAGAAACCCGATTCAAGGACTAGCAGCTCCCATTCATTTTGGCAGAAGTATTAAATTATTTGGACCTGACGAATAGCAACCTTTAAAGCAACTGAAGAATATCAGTCTATCAGGAGATTCTGACACCCTTCCTCCAGCCTCTCGTCACAATCAAGTTCATAGCGTCGGATGCAGCAATACACTTCCACCTGCCTTTTACAGGGAACTACTGCCGTGCTACGGTTTAAAACAACCGCCCTGTTACAGAAGGCTCTGTGCGTTTAACAAGCCTAAGCAGAAGCACTAACGTAGCAAGAATTTTTGCCTGAGGCGGGGTGGGGAGCTTTCTTCGTGAAGATCCTCCTGGCTCTTAACATTGACTTTATCCCCTCTTTCGTCGCTCTTATTTTCAGAAGTGATATTCCAACTAGCACATCCAAACCTCAGTGCAGTTTTTTCCCGTTTTTTAAGTCGCACATCTTTCCTGCGTACAGCTGCTAATGGAGCCTCACGTAGTATTACACTCCTGCAATAAAAACTTCATTTTTGCTTTTTTCAACATACACGAAAAGTAGTAAGCTATTTTGAGCATCACCTACTGGCTCGATCTTCCCAACGCGACGAAACAGTCTACATTTTGCATGGCTACATCTTACGTTTGTACACCGGGGAGAACAAGCACCGATGTTCGGATGAACATCAGCGTCTATGTAACTCCTCGTACCTTGCATCTAAAAAGCAGTATTGCCAGTGTAACTTACACAGGTCTCGACTGTGACAAACTCCGACCCCCTCTGTTCTGAACGCCCTTTAAAAGCCACCACACGAAAGAGTGAAATAAGCACGAGTAAATCCTTACAAAATTACAGCTTAAGCACAGAAATTGCAGACTAAGTCCTGACACGCTCATTTTACCCGACATGAAGTGAAGCCGTCAAGAAATAGAACTACTCCTCGGTGAGACCTAGAAAAACTAAACCTAGATTCCTTCAACTTCAGATCAGGACTGGGGCGGGGGGTGGGGGGGGGAGGAAATCAAGATCACCATTCCTCTCCAAGAACTCAAATGATCTAGGCTCTTCTCCGCTTTTTTTCCCCCCCACTAGAAGATGCAAACCTTCTCAGTGTTCGGTTCCCAGAGCAGAACAGCAGTTCTCTTTTTCTAGTGTGCTACAGAGAGTTTTCATACACCACCTCCCCAGTGCACATCTATAGGGCAAAAGCTAATTTCACCACATACGTACGTTAACTACAACACCCCATCCGGATTTTCTCTGCACAGAGCACCCACTAACTAAGCGAGCTAAGTGCTCATTAGCCACAGCGAACATTACAAATGGCCGAGGTTAGCTGACTGAAAGACTGACCTTTCTGAATATCATGCCTCCAAAATCAACCGCACTGTCTACAGTGTTTCATGTTCTCCTTAATTGGAAACTCTTTTTCCTCCGTGTCGTCAAATGCAGTAAATGTCACTGCAAATTTTAAGCGACAAGAACTTGGAAGACATTTCATTTCCCAGTGGTATGCAACAAACTAAACCACTGTTTGCACTATGCTTGTTAGAGCTGATCTCAAAGGTCCAATACGTAACAACAATTTAAGGAGTGTTCATTTACACATGAGCTCCTGCCCTTTGACCTCAACACTAGTTTAATTTATGATGATGTGTAACGAGACAATGGCAAAGTTAGCTGCGTAGACCTACGAAGACCAACGCAGCGAGTTGGAAACTCACAACCCACAGCAGACTCTGCTCCCGTCTGGTTGCTTTACCTCACCAGAGAGCCCATGTGAAATCTAAGGACAAGCCAGGTCAAAACCATGAGGCCCATGCGAAGTTGCATCTCCTTGTGAGACGCGCAGAAAGCGACGCGCGCTCAGGCTCGGGCATATTCAGACACAGCTCCTAGTTTTGACCCTCACCTTTTCTTCCCAATCTAAGTCACTTTCATATATAGAAGGGCTGACTACTCTCGTGCACAAAAATAACTTCAGATTTTGACATGGATCAGGAACCTAATTCCTCCCCCGAGTCTCACGTTGTGCGCCTCTAGAAAATACTAGAGCTTCTGAAGCATCTTTCCATATTAAAAGTACCTTGTACTAAAAATGCTCTTTCATGTTTTGGACTAAGAGTTCACCTTCTACCATGCACACTATACTTACCGTAGTCCAGTAAACTGAAATAGTAATAAAAAAACGTCCGAAGGAAAACACACCTCAGCACAGATGGTAATATTTAGGAAAGCGATTTTTTGTTACTTCATTAGTTATTTTCTACACTTTTTCACTTCTATACAACCTCGGTCGGTCTTTTCTTTAAGCTTTACATCATTTAATACGCGTCCTCGCTTCCAGTATATATAGTTATTTACATCAGCATATACTCACTCAAATACCAAAAAGTAACTTTTAGCGTTAGCTGATGGCTCTTAATAATGTCTTAAACCCTAGTATACCTTTCTAACGTAGAGATCTCCAGCTTAAAAAAAAAAAAACACCACCAAACCTTCTTAGGAAGACTAAGCGGCTTTTAAGTAAGCTTCACCATGAGGCACCTTTTCACAGTCACAGACGACAGAAAACCTGACTCCGCATCCATGACGAATGTCGTCTCCTCACTGGATTTAATGCCTGCCATTTAAGATACTATTTTCCTTTCTGTTGGCCGCACGATACAAAATCGTCACATACCGCTTCGCTGTTTTGAGAGCGCCGTGAGGGTGGGTTGCACACAAGGTTTCACAGACAAAAGAGAGATCAAGTCCTAACCCAGGTATAGAGCAGTCTCACGTAGACGTTAGAAAAGCGATGAAAACTAACAGTGCCAGCTGCATCTAGATGAACCCAGGACTACCCATTGCTTTTTCATCTTCCCCCACAGCCGGCGATTAACACAGCCCTCTCCTCAGAGATTTCAAGGGACTACCACATGGACGAAGAACCATTCAGGCAAAAAGGAAAACGCAAAGCCACAGCCATTATACCCATATCAATCCACACGAGAACTATACTACGTCTCTTACAGAGTAGGGTTCCGTGGACGTACCTGTGCACACCTACTCCTCCGTAGTTAGTCTATTCTGGGAAAAAGCAAGGCAGCTCATAGGAGACTAAATATGGGCTTCTCGTTTTGCTTTGTTCTTTCCACAATAAGAAAGAAATAAGAATAGCGATTGACAGTAAAAGAGCAACATCCTTGTGTTACAACTGAGTCAGCTCTGCTTTCTCTACTGATCACAGAGCTCATTTTGCCACCTATATTCCTGATCTCAGCACCTTGCATTCAGTGCCATGAAGCCCCAGGTTGTCATTAACAGTGCACTAGAATTTTACCACTGCAGAAAAAGCCTTATGACGGGTCGATTATGTGATAAAAAGCCCCCTTTCATTGTCCCTCCCCCGTGTGTCCTCTGCTACCCTTTTTCCCGCCACACGAGGCCTGAACAGCGCACTCGTGCTGTACATTGCTTTTGAGGGTATGTCCCTTGCTGTATATTCATGCTTATTTCAATTCAAGATTACCTATAATTCGCGGGATAGTTTACGTACAAACACCACAGCTTTCGCTTCAGCAACTGCTAGCAACGGCAGCGCTCTACTGACTTCAACAACAGCCCCACCTTCATCTCTTTCGCAAAAATACGCCACTGACAAGCAAAGCAGAGCAGGACGCGGTCTCCAGCAAGGCCACGGCCAGCCTAAGAAAGACTCGGTAGACTAGCACACAGAAGTCACAATAAAGCCATTACGAAGCAACAGTTAAGCACCTGAGGGAACAAGCCACAGCACCATCTACAGAAGTCTTCCGGCAGAAAGGTGAGCCATGTCAGATCGCTGCAAAGCCGGGGACAAAGACATAACCGGAACACAAGAACAAAGTCTTAATTCAAGCCTGCCAGAGTCATTTAGCTAATTGGAACATGACACATTTCATTCATCGTTAGCTCCGATATCTTTATGAACTTCTGCATACTGAAGGAGCGATACGCTAACTCAAATTCCCACCCTGTCTTGCAGACGCTACCCTGATTTACCACCACCACCGGCCCCGGATCCCTAAAAGGTCAGAGAAATAACCTCATCTGCCCCCCTTCTCCACAACGCCCACAGACCGTAGCTTTCTCCGCCTCCTTTCAACAACCAGTAAGCCAGTAAAATTTAGCTAAGTCAGTAATAGGCCGTGGACGCATTTTGCACGCATTCAGGACTCTCTTTGTCTTACGTCATTTCTACAGTAGGTTGGTTGTTGTTTTTTTTTTCCAGAAGAACACCTGCTGTGGTTCACGCCAAAGAACCATCCAGCCCAGCATGCCGTGACAGAGGCCAGAAGCGGACACCTCGCCAAGGGTACAAGAATAAAGCAGGCACACAGGGACATTCATTCAGAACACGCCCCCGGCCCCTAACAACTTGCCCCTCTGGGACTTCCTGAGCTCAGGATGGCTTTTCTGTGTTTAACAACTCGCAATGGGTTTCCGTTCCAGGCACTCGTCCAGATTCCCCTCGTGTCTGACAAGCCATCACTCACTCAGTCAAATCTATCTGCAAACGTGTGCTTTGCTCCCCAGAGACCTCAACAGGCTGCCTCTCTCTGCTCAGCCACACCTTCCAGCTCCAGCACATAAAGTCATCTGTATATATTAACGCAGACAGCTTGTCTAAGGATCCTCTGCCGCCAAAACAAAGGTCCCTGTCCCCTCGATACATTAAAGACAGACAGCGGACATATGACAGAGAAACCCTCATTCTTAGGCACAATTCTGTCATACATCTGGAACCCACCATGGCGTGGGAAGATTCTGAGAAAGCGTTACTAAGGCAACTACCCCGCGCTGTTCCCAACTGCTGCTCCTCACAGCAATCCCGAGCTCCTCGCCTAGGCCTCTGCCATCCTCACAGTGTTTAAGTTAAGTAGCACGATTAAAGGCATCGCCGGAATGCTTTCTGACAGGAGGCCTCCAGTCGTGTGCTCACAAAGGGCACCAAATGACAGTCTACCAAAACAAGCAGCTTACCCTATTCAGGAGACTACTATCCCTTCCCTCCCATCCTGCTCCGATCGCTCCTAAGCTACTCCTCACAAACCTCCTTCCCATTACCCCCGCAAACGTTCCTTCCTCATAACTGTTTCCACCTCTCCTCATAGAGCAATGCTGTGTCTTAAGAACTGAACCGCTACAGCAGCTCTCTAGAGTCAACCGTCGTAATTGCTCTGCAAGAAGATAGAAAGCGAAAAGCAAAGAAAAAGGAGAGGGGGAAGGTACTTGCAAATCCTCTGTGCAAGGTCAGCCACCAATACACTATGAAACTGTTAACAAAGAAACATTTATTTAACACGTCCCTTGGGTGAGATCACGTACATTCCCTTACGTTCTGCCTCCTTTCCCCATCTGTCCCCTCGTCTCCGCACTGACTCCTGACAGGACAGACTTACTGAGACACATCTGACAAAGCCAGACCAACCAGGAATGCTATACGGGAATTTGACAAACATCTGAAGAACAACCCCATTGACCCCTCCCCCTTTCTCCTTCACTCCATCTCCATTTGGATTCCATCTTCAGCCTACTCCTCAAGCAAACTGCATTCAGTGCATCCCATCTCCGGGCAGCTTCTTAAATAATTCTAGGCACTTCATAGCCAGTACGCTCCCTTTTCCAGAAAATCAGGACCCTGCCACGTGACCACAAAGACTCTGCTTCCAGCTATAGAGACTGCTCGGCTTGCAAGCCTTGGCACCAGTATCAATCCATTTCAACTACCAGCAGCTGTTAACTACAATTGTCTTTCAACACAGCTTAACCCTTCGCAACCCCATTACTCAAAAGCTGCAGGAGGCAACCACACAGCTCGAAACCTCTGCTCTTCCACTTCACCTGGCATGGAGATTGTCTTTCAGAAGCATCAGGTGAACACGTTACCTTGAGACTGTTGTCCTTCCACACCTTCACCACCTTGCACACACAATTCACACCCACCTCCAAGCCATGGTTCCACTAAGCAAGCTTCTCAGCTCCACATTTTGCATTGCTCTTTTTCCCAGCACAGGTAATACAACATTACACCACCTGGATTCTTAACACACCTGTTTCTACCTGACAGTAGTAATTGCCTCCTTCAAAGCTAACTACTTCACACCAACAAACAAACATTTGAACGAGTTCAGTGAGAACCAGTACCCACCTTACACATGACAAACCCGTATCACATGGGGAACGGCCTGAGAATCGTTATGATGGTTACTCTTGAAGTTTTCCACCTTGGACCTGACATTAAGACTGCTGCCTCTCACCCAGAACAGAAGTAACTCTGTTCAGACTTGATTTACTCAAGTAACTGACCTAGCACAAGAGGAAGAAACAATTCCTCTATCCTGAAAGAGCAAGAGCTCTAGTTTATCTCCTCTACCACGCAGCTTCTTTCCCCGGGACATCAACAATTAATGCCGTCAGCTGTAGTGACGTCATTCGGAACAAACCACTTGGAATAATTTCACTTGCTCACGCATTGCCAGGTGGCAACTTCTAGGCCCACGGACTGTGTATTACACAAAAAATGATATTGAAATAAAGAGTCTACAAAACATACAAAGTGGACTACGTTATATTGCTCCAGAGGCTGAACAGCCTCAAACACTACAGGTGCAATAGCTATCTCCAAGAGAAGACATTTGTTTCCGTGCTCCCTTTTCAGGTAAACACTACCTTTTCCACACCACTCTTCAGCCGAGGCCTCTGTAATAGCTGAACAGGATAGCTGTTCCTAGCTCTGCCAGTGATGCCCGTCTGCCTCCCCTCACATCTTTTTCCCCAGTGTTAAGCCGCTTCCTCCATTCAGGCCTCAGGCTCTGCGACACAGCTTGCCTTGCCCTCTCATTTCTTCCAACACCTCACGCCACGGGGTCTGGACTCTGCTACACACACGAGCGACAACAGACAGAAAAACACCGGTTCATTCTGTACAGACTCCCCGCTTTCACCTAAAGTTTACAACAATCCCTTCAGTCACCGTACATACCAGCAGTCGGCTACTGCAGCAGGGAAACTCTTTAGTCTCCGAACAGCAGCCTTACAGAAAAAAAATCCTGTTCATCTCTAGCCGTCGCATTCACTCAGACATCATTTACTGCGAGTCTGCTCTTTCTCCATTCTACCTCAGGCCTAGATCAGGTCAAGCAGACCATCCCTAACCAGGAGCAAGGGCTCTCTAAAGCCTCTATTAGCCAAGTGCAAGCTTTTGTACAACCGAAAGAAAGCCTCTCTAATGAGATCTCTCCTTCCAGCTCTTTGATTAAGCATAGCGGCCAGAACAGCAAAAGTGACAGAAACGTTCACCGTGGGTCTTAAATTTAGCCTGTGTAGCCAGCCAAAACAACCGCAGCTGACCGAGTATGTGAACATGCACTACATTACGTGAAAAAGAGACAAAACTCGGAACAGGCAGGCACAACTCTAACCGTGGTACTGCCGATTTTTTACAGACGTTACCCCTGAAAAAGCTGTATGTACAGTCTAGTGAGCACTGTGGCCAGAGCTTCTGGCTTCGAGGTGTCTATGTCACAGACGGTTTATCTGAAGAAAAACGCTAGCGGGACAGAACTGCATAGGTTTCCTTTGTTAGTGGGAGCGAATAAAGGAAGGGAATTTTCATCACGCAGAGTAATGAAAGTACCACAGGAATAGTAAAAACTCCAAATAACACACAACTCTCAGTGAAAGCTGAGGCCTTCACCACATCGTTAATTTTAAGGATTTTTAGCAGTCAATAGAAAGGGCAGCAGGGCAAGGCCTCATACCGTGTGGGTTCTGAGATCAGCAAGTGGGAGGTCGTTTTAGAGGAAGACAAATCACGGCAGTACTCCTCTGGAAGAGAGCAACAGTAGATGCCCGGGATTGAGGTTGGCGGGGGGGGGTGGCCAGTTTGGGCCAAACCACAACACAGCCGAAAGAGTTCTTCCTGTAGACTGCACTGGGGAACAGTGCACGCTACTTTATGTCAGCTGCCATGCTGAAACATGCCATTTCAGATGCTCTTCTCCATGTTCGCCTGTGTCGTCATCACAGTATTTTAGGGTCTGGTGGCTGCATTTTGTGGTGGTTTCCTCGGGGTTTTGTGGGAGGGGAAGGAGCGTATTTATCTACATAAAGCCCTCAAAGCGTAACTGCAGTTCAGAGTTGTCCACAAGGTAACACCATCAAGGAAGCAAGCAAGCCGTGAGAGCTCTTTGGACCACACAGTTCCTTCCACTGTTGCCTGCTACCAACAAAGCTTCTTGCCCCAGCTGGGTCCTCTATCCGTCTGCAGTACTGATTTCCCTCTTTACAGAGAAATAACCGTTACAAGCTTCAGGCAAGAAGTCTTAATGTTGTGAAGTAGCTAACACCATGGGGTCGCTAATGCTCTTGGCATGGCAGTACAACATAGCTTATTTGGGTTTTACACTTCAGTTGAAAGCAACGCGAAGCTTACATAAACAAGACCAAGTTTTCTCTGGTTTCCATTTGGGCTGGACAGCCACCGACCTGACATTCACCTCAGCTCAACTAAAGCATTTACCGTCAATCTATTCCAAACACTCGGGCATGGATTCTCAATACGCGACTTAGCTATGGGAGTGGTAAAAGAGGGTCAGCACTGACACTCTTCTGGAGGGGGAAAACACCGTCAAAAAAAAAGCCTACACCAGAACACGCTTCTAGCATTTGGAGTATTTATCTCTCCGTATCAACTTGGTTCGCACCTCTGCTTTCTCCCATGCTGACATCACACGCTGCTTTATTTCTACACTTTGACCACTCCTGCAATTGGAAGCGCTGTTATGTCCAAGAGGTGCAGTGCTCCCGCTTTTTGGAGGCAGAGGCAAGGAACAAAAAAGCCCTCTGCTTTTAATCCCCGTTTCTCCACAGACACCAATCAATTCTCCCGTACTTCAGCAGAACACCTAAAGCAAGCATTGCTGCTTAGAGGACGTACACCCCACTGAACCCAAACTTGAATACCTCACCCGGCAGAGACATTAAGAGTTTACTTACTCCAGGAAAACACATTTAATAGCTTCCTTTTTGACAAAGCTTCTGGAAGCCAGAGCCCGCTGAAGTCAATGTAAAGCATTAGATTCGTCAGTAATATTCTGCAGATACGCACCGCTACACTTTGGAAGCTGCAACTGTGCGTAATAGGCAGTTCTAGAACAGAAGTAGTTAGACAAGTTGAAACAAAAGCCAACCGCTCACTGTGAACAGCCACTTTTGTTTTCTTTAAACCATCCATAGTCAGAACGTTTGTATGTACATTCTGCACCTTTAAAAATGGACTCGAATGTAAGATTTTGTTGCCGTTGTGCTGTCAGCTAGGATAATTTTTGAAGTCATCCGCTGCTGTACGCTACGCATAATTGAAGAAATGGTTTTGGATAGCTATTACAATGCTCCAGTGACATTTCTTTCACTTGACCAGCATTATCTGTAACAGCATCCATCTTCAAAGACTTGGTGCTGTGGATACTGTCCTACCCAAACAAATTTCCACAGTGGTAGACAATTTGTCTTGCCTTTATTTTCTCCATCAAACATGCATCAACTAAGCAAAACTTGCCTCCATGCTAGGCTCTTAAGTCTTTCCTACAGTTAGTTTAATGTAGGTAAAAAGATACATTAGCTATTTCTTGCGCTGAGAGAACAGCCACCTCATGTTTTTCTGAAATTATCATACAGATTGCTTACAGAGTGACTAATATGATTTTCCTTATTTAGAAGTCAACAGATGTTTAATATCGCATGTTCTGTTTAGCCTGATTTGTGTCACGCTTGAGGTGTCAAAGCTGAGAGACTAGCCACAGAAACAGCTGATACTGTCGAGCCTGGCCCAGGACTGCTACATTGGTACTGCAGGACACCGAGTAGCCAGACCAGGGGAAGGTATGACATTAACAACTAGGCATGTTCTAATTTTCAGCTAGGAACTCTTATGGGAACCAAAGCAACATAGGACGGCTGAAATCCAAAGCTTCGCCTCACTTCTAAGCGCTAGCTAGCTTGTCTCGAGGAGAACCTAGGCAAGGCCAGGTGACTGAAAAGCGATCCAACAACAGCAAGAACATCGCAAGATCATCAAGCAGCCCCCGCAGTTTGTTCCAGGGGTGGCTGGAATCCCAGTGAAGCGGCACCTCCCCACACGTATAAACCAAGGCCGGAGAACAGACTCGGTCAAACATCAGTCCTTGACTGCAGCGCGAAGCTGATGAGATAATCTGAGTGACCTGCGTTATTGCACATGAAATCTAACTCCACTGTCCCCAGCCCAAACATTTATGACAAAATACAAAATAAAGTTATTAAGCCAAGAGATACCACAGTTAATGAACCCAAGTCAAAGCCCTTGGGAGAAGACGCTCTGACATGCAGCTACCAGGTCAGTTTTGGAGCAACACAAAAATCTTTGTGTGTCTGCATGGACAAGAGCAGCATCTCAGATTTGAAAATTAAGGAGAATGAAACGTTTAACGAACGTTAACTTTCCGCCTCGTCTAACGCAGTAACCGTCTAACACCACATCTCCCAAACAAGAGAGCTGTTGTTCCACTGCCTTTCATTATTCATCTTCTGCTCAGATACTAGATTTTTAGAGACACTAGTCACAGAAGCACCTTTGTACTCCAATGATCTACCCCGTCCTGAAGCGCTTAAGAACACGGTTAACCCCCTGCTCAGAATTAGGCCAGTATCGGAATCCTTTATCTCACCACAACTGTGTATTCCTTCCTTCTGTCACGTTTTCCAGGACACCTAAACGAACACGATGAGTCACCTAGAGATGGGACCCACACGCTCTACAACTTTGCAGACTGAATTCCCGTCACGCTACAAGTTAAAGGCTCCTCTATCTTCCTCTCTCTTAAAGCCTAATAAAAATCATTGACAGGCTCTCTGGGCTACCTGGTTTATGCCCTTACGGCTCAAGTACGACACTTTCTGGGACACTATTAGGTTTCTTACGGTGCTCTGACTAGCAATCGCATCTGTACCTGACTGTCAGGGGACACCCTTGGCTGAGCCGGCCACCTTGGTCTATTGCTGAGAGCGCTGAAATTTCTCAATTGAAACATTTGAAAGTTATCCAACCCTTCTAATACAAAGCTCCCACAGCTCAAGAGTTCTTTTATGAGCCCGACACATGGTGCACGCATAGGAACACCTCACTTCAGAAAGGCCTCTCTTCTCAAATATGCCACAGCAGAAGGCCCGACGCTCCGACACCGCTGATGGCCGACAGTCAAGAGCTAAAGGCACCACCTGCAGAAGGACCGGGCAGCTCCACCGTATTACACTATACTCGAGGCACAGCAAGTGCCTGTAGCTTTGTTACAGGTGAAGCTATTGCTTTAACTTATGAATTATAACAATCAAGAAAAAAAGACATCTCACTGAAGAATTAATACGTTGCTAGAAAACAAGTCAAGCCAAGCAGCTTTGAAGGCACTCGTGCACAGGCTCAGATTTACCAGAAAACTCTAAGCATACGACAGAGCACACGTAACATTTTTTTCCCCCTTTCATTGTAATGAAAACCCCCAATTGCTCCCACGGTGTGGTGTTTTTTCCACGTCTCACGGAGAGAAAAAGCAGCGTTTTAAATAGGGCTGGCAATATAAATCACAGGCACTCACTGGATGAATACATGGCTCTTACAAACGGTAAACCACTCTTAACTCTCTGAAAATTCATGAGGTCACAGTCATTGTCCAAGTGCAAAACAAATAAAACAAAAAAAAAAAACACCTCTGGAGCCAGCTACAAAGAAATGCCATAGAAAAAAATAAAAGAAGCTTTTCAAAGCCATTTACTTGGGTAAATTTTTATTGGAACTTTGGTTCATGTTTCAGGGACACCTTTGTGTCTCGCAGAACTTCTACTTTCGCGTAGCGGGATCTAGAAATAGAGCCTCACCACCGTAACCTCTCCACAGTTCTACCCCGACGTACCATGCAACCGATAACCGTTTGCCCATCCAGTTTTTAACAACCAAAACACATGGGTACTCCAGCACACAGTTTCAGATACGGAGGACTACTACGCATTTTTACAGACATTGAACAAGTTCTTCAGCAGAAACAAAGAGCCGAAGAGCACAAAGGAAACCCAACCTTCTTCCAAGGTCTGCTCATTTCAGTTCACCATTGCCCTCTCCGGTACTGCACGCCTTGCCCGAGTGACACCACTGCTCACAACAGGGAGCACCTAAATGGGATCAGATCGGTACATCCACACATAGGGAGTGCAGGGCACACTGTGCTATCGTTGCAGTGGAAGAAGAAGGGATTGGCGTTTTTCTTTTGGATTTTGCGTTTTCTATTTTCCCCTCTTTTTAATTGCTGAGCCTGCCATTGGGGTTGAGAATGGAGAGGGGGGGAAGGGAAGAGAATCTGGTGAACAGCTGGAGCCCATCACTTTTCATTGCAGGTCTTGGAGAGACATGGTTGACAGAGTGATGCACAGAGGCTGTCCCAGTTAATGACTTCACCATTCTCCATCATTAGGAAATTAGGAGGACAGAAGGTATTTACTGTAAACCTGCCACCTCCCAAGGAGAGATAAATAGAAACTGATAAATGGGATCTTCTGGTGCTGTTCGTCTATTAACCTTCTGCTTCCCAGTTTAGGCATATGCATGCTATCCTGCCATTAATATCCAGTAATTGGCATAGCAGCGGGCAACACAATCCTACCTTTAGCATAAGAACATCTCCTCCGCTACACTCAAGCGCACAACCACACTTCGATCAAAACTCTCCTGCCTAGGCCAGTGAAGAGCTCCTGTTCAGTTGCCTATGCTTTAGCTCTGAGGTCAAAATCACCAGTCAGACCTGTGCGGTCTTAAGATGACGCATCAATTTGGTCACAGGGGACTTAGGAGAAGGAGAGATAGGGAGAGAGGACTGCGTGTGCCTGACCTCCCCTCCACAGAAGCAACAAAACAGCAGGTAGGTACGTTTGCACCTCGAGCTGAGGTGCTATCGGTTCTGTCAGCCTACCTCTAAATACAGCTCATGAACGCCTCCAGGGAAGAGAGTCCCACTTTGCCACAGTCTCTGAACACCAAGGAAAGCATTTACCTCACCAGCTTGAGGCAAACTGTTCTGCAAATCGTTAAAAAAAAAAAAAAAAAGAAGCTTCAGAGGACTGACAATTTACGACCTTACCTTCTTCGCCAAAAAGTAGCCAGCATTTCAGCAGCTTCTTTGCCTAACACTTCTGCGGTGCTCCCGCGCAGCGCTCGAGGAACTCTTTGCATGCACGCACTTGCTTTACCCCCACAAGACCGAACCTCTCAGAAAGGACTATGTCCTCAGAGAGATAAACTCAGCCACCACCTCCTCCCTCGGCAGCCAAGCCCCGTGAGGCTGAAGTAAGGCCATATTCAGAGAGATCAGGGTTTTACCTGAACCAGTCCCCCCTGCCCCACATCCACAGAGAAAGCAGGCACACTTGCAGGCAAGTCAAAGAACTCTCTTAATCGATTTCTTCCACCCGTAACATCACTCCTCTACTTAGGAAAACCTCCCCCCACTGCCACTTTCCTCTATTTATTACCTGACATTATTAAGTGCTTTTACTTACCCTACCACTAGGCATTCCCCTTTGAACCAGCATTATCGTTTCCAATTCATATGATGCGCAAGTACGTACAACTCAGAGACACCAGCTAAGATCATAGCTGCATTTGTGATGATAAACAAGTTAAGCCACCAGTTTCCATCAACTCCGACACACGTCTTCAAAAGACTCCCACATTGGTACGGTAATATTTAACATCATCTAACCTTTTTCCGAAGTTCGGGAAAAACGGAGGGCCTGTTTTTGCACGCACTATCCTAGCAAGCAGGTCACCCGCTCTATGTTGGACCGACAGCTCCAATACCACAGAACGCAATTATTTCTCTCTTCTAAGCTCTGGTAACATCTGCAGCTGCACACACGCATCCAGGTAACATTTTTTAGGGTCTTACAGTCGATAAGACTTCTTAACTGGAATAGGAAAAACGGAACATACGAAAACACTGAAGTTCTGGGGATTGAAAGAAGTTAAATAGCTTGCTGCTCCAAATAACTCAGCAGAGACATCGCTAGGTCAGGACACGAAAGCAGGAAGTAAAATTAGATAGTCTCTCAAGGGGCGCCCAGGCCTACCACGAACAGCAGCTGTCTTACAGCAGCTATCATCCTCCATACAAAAAGAAAAACAAAACAAGAAACCAAACGAAAAACTGAGACCGTTACAATCGCAGCTCAGAGCCTGGCACACTTTTGCTTATCTGTATGATATCATTGAAACAATTAAAAGCTACAAGAATTTTTTTCTCATTTGCACGTGACCTGGGCAACAACTGACACGTCTAGACTCCATTAATTTAAGCACAGAAAAAGAAATACTTTCTAATTTCAAATATTTAATGGACACACAAGAACAAAAAGAGCCAAAAGCTCCATTGCTGCTTCCTGACACAGGCTTTATGACTCAAGGGAATCTCTGCTTACAAGATCAAAACAAACATATACAGCCCTTAGATTTCACGAAAAGAGAAGGTCAGGTGAAAAACGGAGACAACGCTCGCCTGACTGAAGAACACTGCGCAGAAACAGCCTGTGTGTCAAAGCCACCTCAAGCACTGCCGCTGCAGGGAAGCTTCCTTTATTCAGAGTTCATACCTTCCAGCCTAAGACATACAGGACCATACTTTGTTTATTTAGTGTTGGAAAACATTTAAAGTTTTTTTTCCGCAGCACACATGCCGTCAAAGCAAACAGGGACAACCATTCCTCTACAAGGCAGAACAAAGTTTGGCATCAGCAGGAAAACCTGCTACACATTTTAAGCCTTCCCACGTCCATCAACTTTAAGACAACACTAGTACAAAGCTATGCCTGGCTGAACCCAGTTAGTGTGGGGGACCACTGGGCACCGTTATCTCCTCCCTACATCCGTACCGCCCCTCCCAAAGCCAGCCCAGTGACTGGAGTAAATCACAAACCCTAAAAAGCACTTGCCCAGCTCTGGGATGGCTCAACCCATCGCGCTCACAGGAACACAAAGCTAACTACTCCTTCTTAACCCAGCCGCGCCACCTTTGGCCATGGCCTAGCCGTGCCCCACCCTGCACAGATACTCAAAAAGCACTGCGCCGCTGGCTGGTCTGCCGGTAGAAGCTCTACGTTTGCTCCTTCTATACACACTATCTTGTACACATTAATTCAGTGCAGGAGACTAACGAAAACGTGACTGTGATGGCGAGTTCTAACAGTAACACAAGTATTAATTTCCATCTGTCTAAGCAACTGGCAGTGTCCATCAATTACGGCGATAGCCAACTAACAGTTGCAGCTGCAAAATAAAAAAAGCAGAATTAACATTTCAAGTTACTGTCATTCACCTGAATTTTTTACAGTTGTAATTAGCAAGCTGCAGAAGCTGTCAACAATCAACATCAGCCAATCTGTCTGCACCAGGAACCCGACTGCCTGCCAGAAATTGTCTTCGACAGGTTTGGTTTTTTTTTTCTCTCCTTGCTTCCCCCCATTAAATTTTTCCCTTCAAACCTCCCTAACACTCTCATCTTCTTCAGCACCAGTCACTAGAATTGAATGTGTCAAAACAGAGAGAGACAGAATGACTGACGCTCAACTGATAAAGTCATAATTATTTCCTTTCTTCTAATCTCAGTACAAGAACGTGTTGCCGTTTCTTTCCCCGCGACTCTGCTTCCCTGTCAGTAGAGGAACCATACCACAGCCCCTTGACCAATTTGACCCTTACCCAACCCTAAACTTTTCTTACTCGGAGATACTGAGAAGTTACTAAGAGAAACCTTCCTGAAGGCCTGCTCTTTGATGAGCATGCACAACTGTTTCCAATTCTTAAGCTTAAGAGCTCGTTACGCTCTTTACACTACCCACCTGTTCCATTTACTTCGGGCAACAGATCCCCCAGGACAGCTCTATCTCAGAAACACCCAAACACCCGGTCCTTTAATTTCTTTTTTCTGTTGCACTACACCACAGAACAGGAAACAAAACAGAAACAACTAAAAAAACCCAAACGTTTGCTCGTTTCAGTCTTAGCCAGAAACCAACACCTTTTAAACACCTGAAAGCACGCAAAGCTCACTCTCTCAGAAAGAAACATACTAGGAGAAAATGAGCATCTTGAAACAGTGATGCTCTACTTTCACTTGAAAGCTTTGTTGTCAGTTGGGGTTTTTTGTGGGTTTGTTTTTCTTCTGGTTTTTTGGTTTGTTTTTTTTTTGTTTTTAATAAAAACCCCCACACTTTTAAAACTATTCATCCTCCTTTAAAACAACTTACGGCACAGTCAAGATAAACTCTTAATTCGTAAGGAAGTGTGTTTTTAACCCTTGTAGTAGCAAACATCAAATTACATTACACACACTGTAACTACACATAGACTGTTGTCAGTGATTTCGGATAGCTTGCTCTCACAGAAGCATCACCTCATATAATTACTTACTAATTGAATACATTTCACATGGTTGAGCTCTCCTCACCCAGCGGCGCAGCACTGAGGTCATCTCAAACATTGTGACCAAAGAGATCTCTGTAGCACAGTGGTGGATAACATTGAAAACAAGATAGTGCTTTGAAAGGAAGCTACAACAGTCCACTCCACGCATACACACAGCTATCTGACCTCCATATTTAATGCATTAATTAAACTGCCAGGTGAGCACCGAGGAAAAAAAAAGGGATTCAGTCACAGCAGAAAAGTAAAAGTTTCAACAAAGTTTGTGTCGACCAACATAAAAAGCCACGAAAAAGCGCCAGTTCCTTTTCTTAGGAAACCACCGTAGAACTGATTTCACACCCAGCTTTTAGACAGAGATTTACAAACCTGGCACAGCTAATGCAGGATTTATGAATTATTACACGCCACGTTGGAGGCGTAACAGACAACTGTCATTGGAGCAGTACATAGGGCAGTGCTGAAAACCCTTGCCTAGTGCTTTTACACAAAAAGTATTTACAAGCTTGAGAAAAATGACAGAAAAATCCACTGATTGAAAACAAATCTCTGAAGACTGAGTTTAGAGGGTAAGTTCCTTTGCACAGACCTTCCTTACCCACCCAAACATGCAGCCGGTAAATCAAAAAAAAAAAAAATAAGCTACTACTGCAGGAAGAAGGACTTAAGGCCTCTTAGTATAGGCAGAACCACTACACAACACTGGGCAGAGCTAACCTGTTTTGCAAAAACACAACACATGACATAAAACCCTTCTTTGCTAGCCAAAACATAAAACACCAAAAAGCTTCCACCTTCTTACAGCGAGACACAGCCTGCTCCTACTTCAGCATCCTTTCTTTCCAAACGCAGTTGGTTAAAGCTCCCCAACAGGGCTAAAACCCCAGTTTTCCTCAAAGGCAGCCTGCACGCCTTGGCTCCCAGAATTAGCAGGAAGTATAAGGGACCACGAGACTTACCTGGGAACGAGAAGCTAAGACCAGGACGTCACTTCACAGGGAGCCCATGCCTCCCAGCGGAGACAAGGCATCCCCCAGCCCCACCACACACCCTGACCTGCTGAGACGCGCTTTCTTCCCCAGCAACTGCAGCTTTCTTACCGACAAAATCCAGCCAGCCTCGGCGGCAACAGGGCCGCCGGCACGCCCTCCCTGCCAACCGCTTCCAGAACATTCCGAGCAGCTGTGGCGGGCGACGCCCGCGAGCCGGGAACACTGCCACGACCCCAGCGCGAAGCTAACGTCCCTTCACGCCGCGAAGAGCGAGAGGGGCGGAACGACGCCTCGTCTGAACCGCCCGCCGGCGATCCCCGCCCGCCGCGCACCTGAGGAGAATCGGCGCCTCGCGCCCAACGGCCGCCGCATTCAAAGCAGCCGCGCGCCTCGACGCACGAGCGCCGGCGGTCTCGAGGGTGGCGTTGCGGCGCCCGGCACAGCGAGCGGCCACGGAGGGGCGCCATTTGGCAAGCGCCTCCCGCTGCCGACAGCCCTGGCAGCCCCAGGGCGGCCCGCCAGGCCCGGCCCCAGAATTTCACGTGCTTTAAGAAAAAATGCTGATTGAATGCCATTTAGGACGAGCTCCTGCCCCAGATCCGCACGGCCTTTGTCTTTGGCTGTCCCCACGGACAGAGCCTACAGCTGTGCTAGGTTGGGGGGGCTGGCCTCAGCCAGGAGCACCAGCCAAAAATGATTCAGGCGGGAGGAAGAGGCTTTAACAAGAGCGAAAGGCACCCACTGCTTCCAAAAAGCCTTGCAAGGATAAATGAGGCTGACAGCAGCGTGCAGTTTCAGCAAGTAAAGCTATTTTTTCAGAGCAGCCAAGGGCGTAGCGGGTGCCGGGGGGTGAGGGTGCGGCCAGGGCACCCTTCCTGGCACGGGGGCTGGGGAGCAGGCTGCCATCAGGAGTTTGTGCGCATCCGAAACTTTTCAGATGAGCAGATGAAGGAGGTCAAAATGTGACTGGGCTGGCCAGGCTCTCCCGTGCAAGCCAAGCTGTCCGATTGACTGCAGGGCGACTGAGCCATCTTGTCTTCCTGGCGGGCAGGAGGCATTGCCACATCTGATGGAAAATACAGGCAGAAGCGTGCGTGCGGAAGAAGGGGGTGGCGGAGGACCGATAGCGGGGAATCAAGGGCAAGGGAGGGATGAGGGAGAACCTGGTGTTGCGCAGGGTTTCTTGGAGGGATGTCATCAGCTCCATCAGTTACTTAGAATTCTGACCCCCCTACTCTGAAAGGGACAACGGAGGTGCGCACTTTTGTTTTTCAGCTTTCTCATTTAGGGCGGGTTCCCTGAAGTTCACCGTTTCTGACGCAGCATCTTACCTTTCTGGTGCTTTTCAGCTGCTTTCTCGCTGAAAAGCCTCGCTGATTTATGCAGACTATCCATAGGGAAACAGCAGTCCAGGGAGCGTCAGCCCCACGCAGGAGCGAGTCTGAGCCGAAGTCCTGAAATCTGCGCAAGCCATATATGCTCTTCGCATGGAGGAAGCTAAGCAGAAGAAAGACGTTAATGAAAGTGGCATTTTACAATTAAAAGTACTGTGAAAAGATCTTTGTCCTTCCTCTGAAACAAGAAACGCAAAGTTTTGCGTAAAGTATAAAAGCACACAAATAACCAACACCAAGGTGGTTTTCCTTAGCCTTACCCGTGCCTTGCAGGCTGACAAGAAAATCTGAAGTTCCATAGCTTCCATCATACCTCGGGTCCAGAAAATGCAGATTAAGTTTCTTTCAGGTCCAGTGGGAAAGCCAATGAAGAAACCTAAACTAAAAAGATGTTTAAGTAAATGATTATTTTTTTTCTCTTGCTTTTGAGTCCTTTCAGTTGCTTCTGCACGTGAGCGCTGTACGGTGTCACAGCCACAACGCTGCTGCAAACGCACTGCTACACCGCGTACGGGAACACACCATTTATAGCTGAATTGGAACCCTCCGGCCTGTTCAAGGACACGGTAGTTACTTAAGTGAAAAAATATCTTGTGGAAGTACTGCTGAAAATGTAACAGATGATAGGAAATTTAATTCAAAACGCTTAAGAGTACCCTTTAACCGTAAAAAGAACGCTTCTACCCTAAACTACTGTGGTAGGTTTTGGGGTTTTGTTGTGGTAATTCGTGTATGCCCTGCATTCACTGTAGTATTTTGTAAAGGAAGAAGTTTGGGGTAAAGTGAAATTTCAGCAGGGGATTGTGGAGTTTTTTTCATCTTAAAAACGATCCAGGACTTTCCTGAAATTACAGAAGCGAGATCATGAATTTCATATATTAAAATCAGCAGGATGAGATCGAGACTCGAGCACTAAGACCATACGATGTAGTTTTATCCGTGCAGTCAAGACGTTCAAATGCCCACTGCCTAATTCTTTCCAAATATGAGGAAAAATAATCAAGATGTCAATTCCACATGACTTCAATATTGAACTTGAGCTACAATTTTGTTCTTTAGCAGTAGAATTAAATAGAATTAAAACCTTCAGGTCTCGTGATTCTCTTGACTTAACGTGGATCTTGTCAGGAGGCCGCTTGCAGGGGTAGGCGTTTATGGAGCCAGGCATTTGTTTTAGGTAATTAGACATGAGATTCTTCACAGGTTTTCCGGAAGCAGCCATGAAATTTGTTACTGTAACCCCCATGAAAATCAGTAAGACCTGCTCTAAAAGCGTCTGCCTTTTTGCAGACCCCTCAGCATTCCACAGGAGTAGCCTTTCTTTTTTTCGTCGTCGTTTAAATCCCTTCCACAGATGCCCAGGTTGCGGTGTACAGACGAGACAACAGGACGCAGATCCCAGTCTGAAACCCACTGCCCTCGGAGCTCCCGCTGCCCTGCATCCTACAGGGCTATGTTTAAACACTCACAAGATGTATGATTGTATTAACATAAAAAGGCACGGAGGAGACCACTCGGTTCACTTCCTTCTTGCTAGCTGATAATAAGGCTTACAGCTAAACTTTGATTTTTACTGAAGTAAAGGGGAGCGAGATGGGTGAAGCCTAGAGTCCCACTGAACTAAACAGCAAAACCGCTGTTGCCTTGAACGAGACCAGACCTTGGTCCTAAACATACCCAAAATATGTTTTCATTGGTGTGATGCTACTTGGATCTGCCCTGACTGCGAGGATGCGTAGCTGACCTTTTAAGATCCTCAGCACCTCCTCCCCTGTGACCAGAGAACCGGGACGGAGGCATCATTTGCAGCTCGCACGTTCACACGCGGCTGCAGTGAGGGACATCTTCCATGCTGAGCTCGCACGGTTGCACTAAGGCTTCTCTGACAGCGTGTTTCCTGAGAAGAGAAAAAGCTGGAAAAGGAGAATGCGATTAGGATGGACCAAGCAGGTTCACCCCACAGGATTTCCCGCGGAAGCATCCATTCCACGAACAGAGCCTGAAACGGCAATAAAGGCTGTTCCCTAGGCGCCCACACTCGGCGCATGTTACTCCACAATACGCATCGCCACGTTCAGGAGTCTCTCTTCCTGGTGGTGTTTACAGTTACATCTGCTAGAAGAGACTGCTCTTTGTCATCAGTACAACAGTTGGAGTGACACCCAAGAAAACCTGAATCAGCAAAACAACGTTCAGCTCCAAGTAAGAGATGCAAGAAAAATACACCAGCCTCACGGGACATTGGGATGCACGAGTCCTTGTGGTTGGCAGCTACGCACACAGGGATGATGGAGGCTGCGGAGCAGCGGTCCCCAACTGGGCAGTGGGGCAGGAAGAGAAAAGCTTGGGGAAAAAATAATGGTTAAGTACTGACTTTTTTTAGGGGGTGGGTGGGGTGTCTTCTACAGCGCTGTCTTTCTGTTCAGACCGAATTTATTTATTTATTTATTCACAAATGGCATTTACCCAGAGCCCCAGTCCTGCTCTCTGCCCGATCACAAAACCAGATCGCATTCTGCGGCAGCCTGTAAGTAGCAGCAAGCTGGCTGCCTGGTACTGTTTTGTCAGAAACACCCCATTTGGCAGCCCCAGCCCCTTGCTTGCGCACACCGTTTCTCCCTTGCTTGGCACGGGCGCCGTCAGAAAAGCTCAGTGTTTGTTTAAGCAAGAGGCCCGCTCTCGTGGACTGTTCCCAGCTGTAAGCCCTTTTCCCTTCGGCTTGCACTGTACAGGGAACGCACATCTCCCATGGAGACGGTGGTCGTGCTTCGCTGTCAAGGGTAAGGGCGAGCAAGAGCAAATGTACACAAAATACGTCCCCTCAGACTGCCACGGCTGGCTTGGAGTATGTGGAGAGGAAAGGACGGCGATCTGATCGCTAGGGGGTCCAAAAGACTGCAAAGCTTCAGAGAAGGATGACAGAAATGATTGCTTTTGCCCAAACTGCGATCTTCCTAGACTAGAAAGTATAAAAATGTGGTTCTAGAGCAAAAAGCCTAAGTTGTAAGAATCAGCGCCCTCGTTACTTCTGGCAATCCCACGAGTGTCTGAGATGCCTCTCGAGGCACTGAAATTTGTTAACATCTGGCCACGAGCAGAAAGGGACTTCCCAGCTCAAACCTCATCTCTCTGCGCGAACACAGGCCGTCAGGATGAGCTTGGACAGACAACTTGGTTGAACCTCTGCGAAAACAGGAACAGCACCTGTTGGGAAGTCAAATCCCTGCGAGGGATCAGATACCACAAGATGTCCAAGTATCGGGTTCTGCGCATACTAAGAATAGCGGGTGGATAACAGGCACAGCTATTGCTTTCCCCAAAAGCATTGCCCACAGCTGCTTCTGGGAAACTGCAGGGATTCTTAGATTTTGCCATCCCCACGTGAAATATTAGATGTTTGTCTTTTTTTTCAGTGTAATTAAATTCTTGCCAGGCAAATAGGACACAGGAGCACTCTACAAAAGAACAATCCATGGAAAGAGGATCACTCTGTCCTGCGTAGCAGCTGGGTTTTAATTGGTTTATTGGGAAGCGAGCACAGAAACAAGAGAGAGATCAGATTTCTGATCGAGCATTCGAAATTAATGTAAATAAGACAATAATAAATATTTCATATGAAGCATAAGCCGTGCCAGGCCCATTTTAAGGAAAACAAAAAAGCATGCAACTGACCAAACAAGAAAACATTGCTACGGACTGCTCTCCCGTCTCAAATACCGTTTCAAGGGATGCCGTTCATTACAGTTCCTGACCTCCTGACAGATGTGTTGTCCCTTGCTTCTACTGTTGAATATGATTTCTAGTCAGAATGAGAGCTTACGAAACACAAGTGATGGAAAAAATTGTTGACGACCCAGCAGGGTATTGCCGCAGAGTGTCCTGCCTAAAGAGCACGGTTTGTGTCCAGCTCTCGTGCCTGGGCTGTGGCAGACGGAGACACGCGCTTCTCACCAAGGGCCTCCCAGATGTCCAGAGAGAAAATGGGTCTTGGGCTTAAGGCAACTGGCCATCTAGTGGGAGAGAGGGAAAACTACTAGACGGTTTGAGGCATTTTCCCCCTTTTAAACTCTCAACTGAAGTCCAGTTAAGAGAATCCACAGACAAAATTTTCTTAAACCCTGTGAAGTCTGAAAAAATTGTGTTATCTTTGTCTGATCTGACAAACAGCCGAACACAGTCTAAGGTGTGCGAGATGCACCAGAAACTACACAACAGTCATGATTAATTTAAAAAAAAAATAAAATCAAGTCGTGTTTAAAATTTTCTTGTGACTCGGGAGCGTCCGGAGAGGCTCGAGTGTGCCGAGCACTACAGGAACATTGAAACAGAGAAGGCAAGTAATGCTGGAGCGGGGGTAATTTGCCCAAGGTTGGTCCCCTCCCCAGTTTCCTTTTCCAAGAGGAAATTACGCAAGTCCTACCTTCCCTTTGCACCTTCTCAGCCTGTCCTACAAGCTACTGACCAGAAGCTGGAGGACACACTCCGGCTTCAACAGCCTCCTCGAAATGTTACAAAACAGGACCAAACGTACTAACCGAAAATCCGTTTCCCGCTCTTGCGACTTCTGGAACATCACAGAAGGAGCCAGAGAGGAAAGGGCCAAGCTCAACTATTACCAAATCGCCTTGGAATGCTTTCCAATCCAAAGGGACCAGAAAGGAAAGCAAACGGGCACTGTTATTGCCAGTCATGTTCCTTGGCGCTGAGCCCCACCAAGGGACGAGGTGCGTGTGTCATCGAGGCCAGGGCTATATGAGAAAAATTACATTACTTGCTCGACAGCATTTGTGATGGCGCCTCTGGTCTAAGCTAATTTAAACACCTCTCACAGAAACATCGGGGAACAGAGCCATAAGAAACTCTGTTTGAAAAATCAACATTATCAGCAAACAATGGTGTCCTGGAGCTTGTGCTGTTTAGTACAGAGACAAAGTCTTGTCCATATTTGTCACGTTCCCCCTGCAGTAACTGCAGCGCCAAACCACATAGTGATGCCAATAACCGGCTGTAACAGAATTTCCAATATTTACCTCCGTTTACTTCCAGAGTTTCTGCTCTTACCAGGCCAAGGCGATGCAAGTACTAAGTAGGTGGCCAGCTTACGGAGTAGAGAATATTCCAGGGAAGTGCCCGTGTGCAAACCGCCAATATTTATAACGCTTTGCCCCAGGCTGGCACCCAGGTGCACTGTGCTGGCACGCCATCGCCTGTGGGGAAAGGCACTGCAAAGCCTGAAGATGCTTTCCACCTTGTGGGACAGGGAAAATGAGGAAACGTGCATTAAGGAGCAGTAAAAGGACTTATGAGTCAGAAACGGAGACCGTAGCCTGAAAAGGGAACGATAAGCACAGCATCCTGTCTGTGCTACCTGCAGCCATCGCCCTCACGGCGAGCGGAATCTAGTCATTTACCCATTTGAGCTTCCTCATATATTTGTTGAAGCAGCGAGTACGTGTTCCAAAGATGGTGATAGTTTTGGTCCAGATGACCGCAGTCACTGAAAAAACACCATTTTCCTTACTCTTCCTTTCCAGTTCCACCGCTTATTAAGATCAAAGAAAGAAAGAAAATGGGAAAAAAAAAAAAATAGAATTTCAACATCAGGACCCAGCTCTAATCTGTTGAGATCCCCAACGTGACTTGCACACCACGGTATTTTGAGAATCGGGGCCCACAGCCCCAGCACTGTGTTGAGGATCTCAATCGATCCAAACACCCTCCCTGTCCCTCACTGTCGCTAATGAGTTCTTAAGCATTCTGTGTCCAACGGACCAGTGGTCCAGGCGACTACGGTGTTTGCCTTTACCTTTTGAATCACGCGTAACTCCAGCAGAATAAAGTACCCTGGACGCCGTTCGTTTCAGCACAACTCACTACGAACGTTTTGCCCAATTAAATACACTTCATTCCCCACGGAAGAGGAGATTTCTCGATGCTAGAGAAATCGTATCATTTCTTTTCAGTGAGACGGCCGTGGTTTTGCAAAAATGTAAATTAATTCTTGCAGGGAAGAGGAGAGAGTGGCCTGGCAGAAAGAGCGATATTTGGCATGATTAGCTCTCCTTGCTGTCTCACATTCGTTTTCTGCAAAAAATCTGATGTGGCAGCTTGTTTAAAACTTGTTTATTGGGAAGAGGTCATGAGCTGAGCACTGTTCAGAATAGGTCAGGCATCTGATTAAAGGTTGAATAAACTGAAATGCTTCACATGAATCTCTGAGACAGAAGCTTGATGAGGAGAGCGAGCTTGTCTTAGAAAAATGTTGCCAACTACCTAACGTCGCAGGCAGGCAGCAGACTGCAGGCCTGGTTAGAGGAGCGGGAAGATTAAATAACTCTGCTTGTCAGCATTAACAAATATGCAGTATTACTCTTCTACACTTCGGGACCGGCTCTCGCTGGAAGAAAGCCCCTCTGTAAAAGGAACATAATAAGAAATCATGCCAGCCTTGAAGAACTGATAGTCAAAACAGACGGGAGAAAAAAGAACATCTTGAAATGATCTGCAAAACAAAGGAGAAGGAAAAAAAAAATCAGCTGCTTAGCCCAGGTCTTGTACCGCCCCGGTGGGAAAGAAGAGAGCTGAATTCACTTCTCCCGAGACCCAGCCCAGTGACTGTTCCCCCAAAGGCCTTCCTTCCGTCTTCTGTGCTTTCCGCAGCGCGCGGGGAAATGAAAAGAAATTCGGGGGGGTTGCTACGCTGCATGTTGCTGCTGCTGCTATTAGACACTGCTGTCAGCTCTGATGTGACAATTTGAGCTGTGCTTTCCAAAACTTTGGAGACTGCAGTCTCAAGTCTGCTGAAGTTAACAGGCTGATTTCATTCTTGTTGAACCGGAGCTGTAATGCGCTCCAAAGGTACAAGACAAACAGCAATACGCTTCCTTTCCTCCTCCTTTCACTTTCCACTTCTCCCTGCAGCTTCATCGTGAAACTATTACAGAGAGCAGCGTGAAAAGGAGAAATTTCCTGTTTCCCGTAGTGCCAGCGTAAGGCAGGTCTCCTCTTGCCGTCCCCATGTAGTCTCCTGGCCAAGCCCCGTAGCGTCCCCCTAGGCAGACTCGGAGAGTTATTTGCATCGGTGAGGAAACAACCAAAATCAATTCACAGCCTGTTTGTAAACTCTGAAGTAACCGCTAGTTGGAAAAAAACCCAAAAAAACCCTTCCATATCGTATAAGAGTAAGAAAATGCTTAGGCAAGAGAGTGGGGAGAGATAATATAAAACTTGGGAACTCCAAGTTTGCTGATGGGCAGGAAACTCCACAAAAAAAAGAAAACGGGACTGATTTTTCGAGAATGATTCCCCGATCAACAGCCGTACAGGGAAGGAAGGGCCAAATTCAGCAAGGGCAAGCGCTTGGTCCTTGCTGCATCTCAAACCCTGGAGCTCTGCTGCGCCGCACGGGATCTCCAGCTCTGGAGCATTCTGGGTCTCCCGGTGCCGTCCTGCCTTCACAGGAGTGCCCTCAGCACGGTATACTGCCTTGCAACGTCGGGATAATTATGGAGTCGGCAAAGATCTCACAGGAGCTCTGGCCCTTAATTTCTTAAGGCGCTCTCATTCTTTAGAGCGTTAAGTCCCTCTAACCTATAGAGTGCCAAACGAATCTCTCGAATCATCAATTCCAGGCGAGCTTTTGCTTAGAGTTCCCTGAAGCGTGAGGCGCCTTCCTTCCTGAGCTAGTACAGAAGCCTCAACGGTGCCATAACCCGACCGCCCACCTGGCTGGAGTCTAGAACTGACCGCAGGGACTGCTCAAGTCCTCCTCCTGCCCTGCAGGGACGACTGGAACGAACCACCAAACCTTTCGGGCTCTGGTTGGTCCAGTTACACCCCGGGAGCTGGGCAGGTACCATTTATGCCACTTAAAGAACAATTGTCATGCGGTACCAGGCCTGGCTTCCAGCATGTAAAGCACTGGGAAGGACGGGGAAGTTTTACCGGCTACTTAAAATTCCTCAGGTGAGGCGTTTCTTATTAAGAAGCTAGGAAGTCACGAGAAGCCCAAGTAAGGCAATGATGATGCTTCTGACACACGGCGTACGTTTTGCCCACGGGCTTCGACACAGCGGTTCTGGAAAAAAGCCAACAACCATCCCAGCTCCTCACCCCTTAAAGTGCTAAACGTAGTCTGTTTTCCTTGAGGGGAGTACGGTTCTGGCCTGAGAAGCACCCCGGACTTCTCCATTTTAGAGACAATTGGGCCTGAGCAGGTTTTTTTGCAAAATAACAGAACGGCGTTGGCTGCGGAAATATAAAAGGTTCCTTGACAAAAAAGGCAAGAAAGTGTTCCACTATAAAAGAGCGCAGAGCACCGGAAAAATGAGGACGCAGAAGAACTGCGCTTCCCCACGCCTTTTCCCTTCTGCTCTTTAGATACACTCGTAGGATTTTCTCCTCCCCCCCCGCCCCCCGTTAGAGCATTTCTCTCTCGTACGCTCTCCCACTTCTCTTCCTCCTCACTGCAGTCTCCGGCAAAATGTCAGAGGAAGGGAAAAGTGACAAGCTTATAAGAAAATGAATATCTCATTCTGTTTGAATATTACATTAACCCCCAAGCTCCGCTGCTTCATTTGTCAGCTTTTTCAGAGCTCTCCATCTCCGCAGCACCCCTGACCTGGTTGGTCTGATTAGGAATGATCAATGTGCACATTTGCGGTGGAGCTCTTTGCACACTGCTAGACCCTCGGCCTTCAGTCACTCATGCAGATAATAACGGCACTTCGAGTCACTTGCCCGGAACTCCGAGCTTCATTAAACAGGGGGGATGTCACCGAAAGTCCCTTTAACTGTCTTCTCGCTTCTCCGCAAGGGAAGAAACTGACAGTGCTGAGAAATGGGATTTGGGATATAAATAACATCCTGATTTGGGTAGCGCACCGAACGCGGAAGTCTCCTCGCTCAGCGAGGGTGGCAGGAGAGGCAGGCTGTGCCGAGCATCGCCTGACAGGGAGTTTGCACAGAAACACGCCTCAGGTCAGGAACAGCTTCAAAAGGAACGGAGTCCCCCGAACAGGGCGGGCGTTCCACAGACACCCCTGTCAATCACCACCTCCGCTGCTGGCTGTCACACTGCTGTACCAGAGGTTTGGTTCCTGGGGACGTTACGGTGCCTGCTTGCGAGCCATGCTGCACGTTACACGGCGCAGTCATCTTTGCTCAGAAGGACGTGTGTCTCCCGAGAGACTCGATCTACCCCTTTACAGGCAGAAATGGTTACTTGCTAAAGCTGGCGACCCAAGCGGCGGCTGAGCAGAAGCTCCCGGGCAGCCAACGGGGAGGTAAAGCGGAGGAGCAGACCGAGCCCTGCGCCCCAGCTGGCTACTGCCCACAGCAGCCGCGCGTTTAGGAGGCTTTGCTGACGGTAGACATTTATCCCGCAGGCATTTATCCTGCCCTCCATCTGCACGCATCGCCCACTTGACACGTCTTCCAGCCCTTCAGCCACCTCCCTGGTGCCACCGGTAGGAAACACCAAGGCCCTGGTTTGCTGAGCTGCTGCTGAGGGCTGTCAGGGGCCCCCGCCGGAAAACCTCTCCGTCAGGATTCAGCTCCGGGCCCCTTGTCACCCAAAAACGTCAGCGTGAGCTCTGAGAAGAACCAGAAAGACGCTGAAGCAGCTGCAGGGTTTGAGTCAGTGTGTTTTGAAGCAGGAGGGGAAACACACACACGCAGGCACATGTTACCTTAGAAAGGGAAAAAGAAATCTGGACGGGTGCACAGTACTGCAGTACCGGCTACGGGGCAAAACCCGTTTATTTTCTCTCCCCATTCTAACGTCTAAAGCCAGAAGACGCAATCAAAGAGAGGTTAAGTGAACCAGCGGAAAGTGCAGGGACAGAAATCAAACTCCAGCCTCCTGGATTTCAGCCCAGGGCTTCCACCGCGCTTACAGAACTGCTAGTCCGTGGACGAAGGAGAATATTTTAACACATTAAAAGTGTCTGTGGGTGGCTGACCCCACCAGGAAGAGGAACAACTGAAGATAACGAGCAGTCTAAATGCGTGAATAGAATATCGTGTAGCTAAAGGGTCACGCAAGCCTTTTGTAGGCTAGCACAGGGTTCCCTCTAGCCCCACCTCTGCCATTTATAATAAAGAACAGAAGATTCTCCCTCTTCCATTTCAGATGGAGATAAATAAGGGAATAAGCCCCCAGGCAGCAAGATTTTCCCTCGATCTGAAGAAGGCGGACCTTAACGTCCGTTTTTAAAATGTAGGCAAGCTCCCAGACCGCGAGCCCAAGAAGCACCGGGACATTCACCACGAAGCCCTGAGGGAAAAGACTGTCTTGCACTGATCCGCAGCTGTCCAAGGGGGTTATCAGTCGGAGAACAGGCTACATACACACTGGTGAAACGGGAAGATGTGCTAAGTTGAGGACCTGCGTCATCACAGCACACACAGCCCAAGGCAGCTGCTCGGGGAACTCAGTGCCTGACCTAACGCTTACGCTACGTAAAGTTATTACACAGAAAAGATGATATGAACAGAGGTACGTGAGACTAGACAAGAACCGAGCTCTGTGCTCCTGAGATCCAGCCCGGGTTTGCTCCTAGCCCTTCACAGCTTTCTAGGGCTAGATTTCAACCAATCCAAATGTTTAGGCACATTTGGATTTCAGTTTTCAATCAAAGTCCGTCTTCGGCTTAAAAGAAATACCACCATTGCTCTAGAATAAAGACCACTGTCTCCACCCAGAGAAAAAGGTTCAAACGCTTGCCAAGATTTAGGGTGCCACATTTTTTAAAAGCTGTCTTCTTTCTCATTGCACTTAAACTTCCCATAGGAAATGCACCGTTTCCACACGTGAACAGCCTGTGCTATTTCCCATCTACCCTAAAGATGAAATTAACGTCTGATGAAGCATCAAGGGAAGGAACAAGATGTTTTCCCACAGGAACGAAACCCAAAAGCCACAGCAACCCAAACCCAACGCTCTGCACGCCAGATATTTCCCTGACAGCTTGCTCCCAGAGCTTTGAACCCTCGTAACTGTCTAGCGCTACTTCTCGTCTCATCCTCAAGAAGCGCGGCTCCTACAGAGCCCTCAGCCCTCTGCTGAGCTGGGCAGTGCTTTCCAGCAGAGCCTCAGGACAAGTTCTCCATCCTTTTCCTCCCCTGTGAATTTCTCCCGGTCGATCCTTCTTTGTACTGCAGCCGAGCGTTGCGCTTGTCCCGTTGAGGCACATTCCACGTACACAGACAGGCTCCCACAGATTTCCATGGACTTCAGGGGAGGCTCACGTTCCGTCACCTCTGCTTAGAGAAGTTACGTATTCAGTGCAAACAGAAGCCGCTTCCTTTGGGAGACTCCTGACCCCAGACAGAATTTCCCTTGCCTCTGCACCACAGCCTGCAGAATGAGCCACTGTCTTTAAAACAAACACTCCAACGCCGTGCTTCTCATTAGCCCCAAACTTTTGTCCCCTTATTCATGGGAAGAAGTACCTCGGCCATCAAGCAGTCATTTCAGTGGCGCCTCGCTGAATAGGCCCTTATTTGTACGTGCGGTGCCTGCCTGGCCCGCGGCTCTGTTTGGCCGAACTCGGGCAAACTGGAAGAATTTTTCTCGATGAAACTATGAGACAGAGAGCATTACGATCAGGCCACAGAGACTTAAATAAAGGCAACACGCACATAATAAAGCCACATGACAACTGATCGTTACAAAAGGCTCTCCCTACAGAGCGATATATTGCACGAGTTTTCATCACGGTTCTCCCTGCTTTATCCAAATGCTGTCATCCCTCAAGTTCAGATGACTTCTGTGCTTTGCTGTCATTTTCCCCCTCTGCAGTATCGACCCAGGACAAGGAGCAGACGGATCAAGAGCCCAGGCATGGTGCCCAGCAGCCTCGGCAGGAACCTTCTACGCTAACCTGCCTCTCCTCGTCCTGCTTTCAAGTCGGTGAAGATCACAGGCAGACAGCGACATTCGCAGTACCAAATACCGTGGCAACAGCTCAAAGATCAAAAGCACATTAAGCCCCTTGATTGGGTCGATCATTTTGTCCTCTTTCTTTGGAGACCAACCCCAGCCTGAGACGGGAACCACAGCATTGCACAGCAGCTGAAACCCTAACCCCCCACTTGTAACCGTATCCCAGACGGGCGCCCACTTTCATACGAGCTATCAGGCTGCCCCCAAAGCAGCAACAGCAGGTAACGAAGAGAGGAAAGGTGCGAGGGGGGTTCCAGCATCTGTACCACTGAAGTAAGAGAAAAGAAATCCATATTCAGCAACCAGGGTCAGTTCTGAGAGGACGGCGATATTTGTACTGATGCGGTGAGATAATTAGCGCAAGCTCAGCATTATTTAGCTGACCCTGAGCCAAAAAACAGCCCTGCTGTCCAACAAGCGACAGTCCTCACTCCGATACCGGTCAGCCTGCGTCCCCAGAGACTTTTATAAAGCAACTTACTACAGTTTGTCAATGTGAATCCCAAAAAGGGAGCATTGTCCGAGCTGCCCCCAAAGGCCACTGAACTTTTACAGAAAGGAGGGGTGAGGGGGAGAAAAGGAATGCTGGACACACACAAAAAAAAATAGGGGGGGGGGAAGAAATAAATATGACGTGCTAGTGCAGATTAAGGGAAGGCAGCCTGAATATGCAACAGAAGTGCAGCCTGAACCCCAACACCTGCTGGATGTAATGGACTCTGAAGTGTTGTTTCAGAATTAATCAAGTCATTTAAAATCATAGCTGTAGTCTCCACTCACTACTCCTGTGCATAAACGCGTTGATCCCGATACTAATCCATGTCGGGTGACTTGAGCAATATATCACCATAATTGCCATTTTAGGGCTGCAAATTGGAGCTAAAATAACCAGATGCAAAAGAGATGGCCATATCATACTCTCAAGATGGATCTTCAAAGTTCAAGGAGAGTTCAAGCATGGAAGAGGCAATAGAGAGGGGTCAAGTGTAAGGAGATTGTTCATGTTCAAGAGGAATTAACTTTACAAATATATTGTTTCTGAGGTGGTAATTGTACCATCTTACAGCTATTCATACCTCATTTCATCTTTGCATTCTTCTCAGCCATTACAGTGATTGTTCCTCATTGAAATAAATTTGATTTTGACAAAATATTCTGTTTCAAAACTGCAAGTAATTTCCCCAAGATTTTTTGCTCTGAAAGAATTCTCTCTGAAACCACACAGCCCAGAAACAGCTACGAGATCTCCAAACTACAGGCTCGGGATCCACGCGCGAGGCGAAAGCACTGAGACGCCGACTCATTTCATTGTCGGGAAACAGGAAGTCGGTCCGCCTTACGACGACTAACAAATACAGAGCGTGAGATCTCATCAAAAAGAGCGTTGAGAGCGCTGTTCTCGCTCACGGTGCGTCTGTGGGCCTGGTCTGGAAGCTTCAAAGTATTCAAGCACTTGAGCTACCACAGATTTTAAGGCTACCAACACCAAAATGCCTTTTAGCATTCAAGGCTATTTTTTCCCATACACCTTGTCAAACAGCAGTTCACATGAGCAGAGAAGTCAGTTGTTTTCCGAAGAAATGAAGCAAGAGACACGGAGCATTCAAGGCTGGGACTGTAAGAACAGTAACAAATCGTACCGCTTTATTTTACTGAGACTTACAACAAAGCGAGTCTTCCACAGTAAAAGAAGCATCTCTGCCATCAGAAAACAGCGGTCCTAACGCAGCTCTGCAGTCCTGTAAAATCAAAACAAAAGTATTTTAATGAGCTGTAGGCCAAGCACATAAGGAAGTTTTAAGCCGCTCATCAGCACTAGTTTTAAGAAATTTCCTTCTCCGATAGGCTTCTCTTTCTAAGAAGTCACACGAGCCCATTAATCGTGTTCCTTTTCCCAGCTTCAAATGGCACCATTAAAGTATGATTTCAGCTTATTGTTGAACTACCACCAGACACAAGAATTACTGTTGGCATCTAAGAAGTCACCCGCACGGCCCAGAGGGAAAACACGCATGCCGTTGTTTCTATAAGGCTGGGTCCTAAGAGTGTCTACTGCAAGGCTGCGATTTAAACTTGCTGCAGCTACAACTGCAGCAGACAAAGGGGCAGCTCTTCAGGCAGTGTAAATCAGCAGAGCGCCATTGTACTTGGGAGAGCTATGCTAATTCATCCCGGCGAGGATCTGGTGACCCGAGCACGTCCAAACAATGGCATTACAGAAAGCTAATGTGCTATGGGTTACTTGATAATTTCTGCAGCATAATTGGCCAACATGGAAACGTTAGAAATGATTGAAGTTCACAACTAATTGCAACCATTACCGAGACAGCATTATTTATGATTAACTGCATGTAGTAGGCCCGATTCTGATTTCACTCACATCTCATGCCAGTCAGGTTTTTGACAGGTAGCTTGTGACGTTTCCTGCGTGCCCAGCTTCCGGAAGGGGCCAGCCCTCGCGGCTACAGCTGCGTTCGTAGCATGCGAAGTTCGACATCATACCGAGAACATCAGAAAAGTCGCGTCTTCGCTGCTTGAACTCTAGGCTGAGAGGAAAAGAGTCTGCTTTTACGTCCCTGTGGGCAGAACTCTACTAGCCCGCCCGCGGGTCACTGCCCGCCACGGCTTCAGGCAGCCTGGTGACTTCTCCGCCTCTGGACTCCCATACGTACGTGGCTGGCGGGCAGGGTGGGACTACCGCAGCCTCGTTGGACAGGTTCAGCGCTGGCATTACCTGGGTTTCAAATCCGCACCTGGAGCTGTGTACGGAACTGGAACAGAGCAGATTTCCTCAAGAAGCTTACAGCGCATTTACAGCGCAAAATGAAGGGCTCCAGTCACTTTTCTTCCATAGGTCTGACCACTGAGTCTCGATGGGAGCTTTGGGGAGCTGGCCTCTCCTGGAGGTCTGCTTTCAACTGTGGGTGCTCACCTTAGAAACCTGGCTGGCGGGAAGACGGCTCACGGCAGCATCGCTTGAGTAACTTTGGAACTTCCTGCACAGAGAGAGAAATCAGTGCGAATTCAACTGCTACTGCCCCGAACACAGACACACACACACACTAATATATATTTATATAGAATATTTTTATACAAAAAAAATGTATGAAAATCAAGCCTCTGAAAAAGTCCCCTGGTCGGACACGCTCGTTACGTCTGACGCAGCCAAGTCAAAGCCCGCAATCTCTTGTGCAGAATGAACAGTTCCGTATCTTTATTTTCCCCGAGAGCCCTTGTCTAAAAACAATCATCTGCAAATTATAATTTTTCTCCACCTTTCATAAATATCAGCAATAGTGCAGCCCTCTCTCCCCCTCTCTTTTTCTTATTCAGGATATCAGGCAGATAAGAGTTATCAGTAAAGGTCATCCTCAATTTCTGTACAGAAATGATCTGTCTCCGGTATGTAATAAACATTTATCCATGCCTTTATTAGCTATATTGGATCTGACAGTTCTGTTAAACCATTTTCTTTCATTTTGCTAGGTCATGACGGTTAATGCTGCTAAAAAATCTCATCACTGCTTTTGATCACTGTATTGTCTTCTCGGTATTATCAGGATTTTGTAAAGGTAAGCACTGGCTGGAATGACCTATTAAAGTTACAGCCCGTTGAGTTCCTGGCTTTTTTCTCACCACAATAAAAAAGCGAAGGAGTGCAAAGCATAAATTCTACTTTCAGGGATATATTTAGTTGTGCAGTTGACATTTAGTAGAGCAGTCACTTTAAGCCCACTTTGCGTTGGTTTCACTCCATCTTTTTCACATCCTTGAGTTTCTGAAATGGTGTTGGAAGCCACACCATGGCAAATGAGCCCAATTAGTGGGACCAGGAGGTGGCGTCCCAGTTAACCCCTACCACGCCAGCAGCGCGTTAGGCATCTGCTCAGGACTTTTAAACAATTCCTGTGATTTACGAAGCAGGCTCCATCTGCAGACTGGGAAGCATTTAAAGCATTTCCATTCACCCTCAGGTGCTCGTCGCAGAGCAGCCCACACTCCAGACGCCAGCAACACTCAGCACAGCACTGCAAAAGAGTCACCTATGTCGGACTCCCTGCAATTTTCACCTCCCTCCACCCAGGTCTACGTTTCAACCGCCAGGACAGACTTCCCTTCAGCTTAACATTAGTCGGCTGCATCTAAGCCCAGGGTGCCTTTCTTCGCCAAGAAAAAACAGAACAAAAAAAATGCCCAAAACCCCACTGACTGCAGAACTGGGCAATATGGGGATATGGGGATACTGCAGACAGTCAAATTGACTTCACTGGAGCTACATTAAACACCCGTAGCTAAAAATCTTAATTTCTGCCTGAAACCCTGTTTTCAGTTACGGACCGTAACAAGGGGCTTGAGGTCAGCGGTACAAAAGAGCAAGTTATCTCTTCCCGTAAGCGATATGTTGCCTTTCAGTTTCCTCAAGCGTCCCCTTCTTTGGCAGCAGCAAACCCACACTCTTCTCTTCTCTTCTGCAGCTTCGCTGACTCCCAAAGGCACACGGGGATGGACAAATGCAGCAACCCAAAAGAACAACAAGCAACATGTTTTCCTAGTCTCCAGGACAAAAGGCATATCAAAAAGACAAATGCGTCCGAGTGCTCCTCCGTACGCTCTCCGTCTCCTTGCGTCCTGCAAGTCCGTGTTCACCACGGTCTGCGTGATATACACCTGCAGCAAGAGACGAGGTTCTACCGTCTCTACAGAGAGGAACGACAACCTTGTATACACAGAGGCTTGCGTCTCTGCTGCCAGGACACCGGTGAGCCACGGGGAAATGCAGCAATTCCCTACCCTGGCTTTCTGCGTGCCAAAAATCCCACAACTTTCAACAAAAGGAAGTCCAAGGGTGTTAACCCCGATGCCCCAGCTAACTTAACCCAAACCTTGCTCCCGGTACCCGCATTTGGAGATAGGGGCCTCTCTTCCTTGTTTCTAAATGGCCACCCAGCGTAAGGATCTCCCCGTAATAATTCATGAACAGGCTTCAAATGGTGCGGGCTTGGAAGTGGAGGCTGGCTCAGACACGATTATCCTTTTCACCAGCCTAAGTTCGAAGTGCGGACAATAGACACACAGACCAATAGATGCACTCTGACCTTGATGTTTCAGACCACCAGGCTGTTAAACAAGAGGCAGGACCCCTGTGGTCATGGGAATCTCCAGCATGTGTTTAAAACTGTAACGCTATACTTATTGGTGAACTTTGCCTAAGCTATCTTTAACATTTTTCAGGTGCACATCTACTTGCAAAATTTTATGCACTCTGTATACACACAGGCATAACGTGAGGAGGAGGAAGATAACTCCTCATAACAGCTTTTAGAAGACCAGTTAGCGGCAGCCACTGCCTGCAATTTTTCACCTACCACCCCTGCTCCTTTAGTTCGGTTGATAAATAAAATCCTTCCACCGATCCACCTCATACTATGAACAGGTAAATCTACGCCCTATTGAAGACGAGAGTTTTGGCCCAGAGCTCCGTTTCCTAGGTGTTCCGGTTAAAAACAGCAAAGTGGTTTCTGGTGGCTGGGAGCGATTGAATTGTTGATTCACGTGCTACAGAGAATTCATCTTAAGTAGCCAGCTTTGCCAGGCTGAGCTCTCTCTGTACGTTCCTCCTCTACGCATCAGAACAGGACTCAAAGCGCATACGGAACAAATGGGTTTTGAAGGGCCAAGTCTTCCAGGAAGATGGAAGTCCTGACGTCTGACTTCTATATGAGCTGGCAGATTTGTGCAAAGAAGAGAGAACATCCATTAAAATCACCTAATTGACCTATTTGCCAAGTTATTTGTCTTTAAAATGAGAGATTTCACGTGTCCTGCTATATGCTGATGAATTTTAGTAGCGGAGAATAAACACGGTCCTAAAAAATAAAATCCGTATCCAGATAATGCAGCTGGTAGTTAATGCTTACAATATGTGACACTTCAAATATACCGAGTCGATGGCATTTAGCTGATTTGTCTTCCCTTTTTTTCCGCTAAGCAGGTCGGTAAAAGAAGAAAAACGGTTGATCTATTAATAAGTTTAACGCAACCTTGAAATAAATTACATTCAAAAGCTAGAAGCCTGATTCAGTTTAATAGTTAAATCATTTATTCCTAGGCTAAATAAAAAAAAAAAAAAATCCTGCCCTGAAGTCATTATCAGCATGATCCTCTATTTGAAGTGTCGCAAAATGTTCAAGGACGGCCCTTGTGATTTGGCCAAAAGGAAACAACGCGCTCAGCGGCTCTTTGCAGGCCAAAGAAAATGGAGACTCCCAGTATGAGAATATTAAATTATTATGGCTTTTGCAACAGGGGGCATGATTGTTAGTGGCCCCCTTCCCCTGACGGCCAAGCTATGTTCCTCCCTGCCGTGAACACTCATTGTCACACCTAATATTTGCATGCTTTGATAATAATAAGATTGTCAAGATAATAGCAGGGAAGTTTCAGCAGAAACTCAATTTTCAAAAGCCGGCTGCGCACGGCCCCAGTCGCTTTTTCTAAGAAGATGCCTTCAAAAAGCAAAATTAAGCCTCGCTCATGAGAAAAAAAGAAAATATGCCCCTCCCCAAAAGAAGAAGAAGAAAGGAAAGAAGGGTCATTCGACATGAGAGGGATGAAAAGCACTTCCTGGAAAAATTATTTTTACATGAGCTTAAACTTCTTTTTGTTCCCAAAAGCATTTTGGTCAGTGCAAGCAAATAAGACTGCAAACAGAAGAGCAGGTCTTAAATCAGAGAATAATTACCTTTGTGAGCTTTATTGATTGCACTGATCTAGCTGAAAGAGTTTGGGGGCTTTTCCCCCTCATCCACCTTTTTGCATGACATAACCATTCAACAGCTCAAATGAGGTGGGACATAATGTCATTTTTGGGAAGAATGGTACTATTGTGGAAGTCCACAAAATCTGTATTTCTTAGGGTTTTGGCAAACTTGCTCCTTTGTCCACACAAAATAATGGCCTAAAGAAAAGAAAGTAAAAGAAAAAAAGTCCGCTCCCTCTTCCCTTTTGCCCTTTATCCCTATTTCAGACTACGTTATCCCGAGTTATCTAAGCTCAGGGACTTTTAAACACTCGCGAAAAAGCTCTGCAGGGGCAAACATCGTGGGCCGAGCCCTCGTCAAGAGAAGCCGCCAAACCTCTTTCCTGTACATCAGGGGACCTCCCCAGCAACTACAGCAGCTGAAGGCCTGCGCTGTGGCTGCGTTAGGCAGTCTTCACGCGTCTCTTCAGTGCTTTTTGCTCCCTTTGGCCTCATTTTACACTTTAATGGCTTTCTTTTTCAGGGGAGCTGAATTACAGTCGTTTTCCCAGTGCCATACACTCCTCTCCAACTCAGCTGAGACACAGAAATTAGCTATTTGCTTCTGGGTTCAGGAACTTACTTTCCGTGAACCGACTCCACTGAGATGCACTGGTCTGCAGTAACCAAAGCCCCGAAGCCCTTTTCACCCAGAGGGAGCGAGAGGATCAGAGTCAACCTAAGATCAGCCGACTACGAGGCAGAAAACATCTCAAGCCAAGCCAACCGTCACCCTCACGTGTTGACTGTGCCGCCGTTTCTGCAACTCAAACAGGTCTTTATAGTTCTTCAGCATAACTAAACTCACCGAGCGCACTTCATACAGTCCGAAACGCAGGCGACTGAATCCCACGACACTTTAGATGATTTGTACCAAGCAGGGAGCGCTCATCATGAGACCTGTATTCTGACCCTTCGTAGGGAAGGGGAAAAGACCAACTTCAACTCCTGGGCCTGCCAGCAGAGATCCATCCACTGAGCCCCCTCGGGTTTTTTTTCCTAGTGTACAGCAGAAAGCAGACTTTACGGGACAAGAGGCAGTCCATCGTCTGCCCCATTTTTTGCACACGTTTCAACCTTCAAACAGCTGATGGGGTGACTCACCCGGGAGCTTTTGGACACCGCACGGCTTTATATGTTTCCAGCCCTTGTAGGCTGCGAGAGAGTCAGAAGCAGCTGGGATGCAGGCGCAGAAACCTATCTGTCTTTTCACTGGCTTGTGCCCAGTGAAATACATACAGCAAGAGTGAAACGAGCGTCAACTACCACCAGGTGAAATGCCTACACTGACTCACGTCCGCAGCGCACTGCTGCCTGAGCGGGAATCGTCACAGGAGATGCAGCACAGAACAGGAGCAAAAGGCGAGAGGAGCGCTTAGGCGGAGCTGGAGCCTCAGGCAAGACCCGCCGGAAAGACATTTCCTCAAAGGTAACGGTTTCCCACAGCAGCCAGGAAGCTGCTGAGGGAGTGCAGATCTGTAAGAGAAATCAACAACACCGAACAGAGACGTTAGCTAACTCGATCCTCCTAAAATAAATAAACGCTACAGTAAGAATGGCAAGTCCTACCCTCGCTTCTGCCAGCACGGCCTTCTTCAGCGAGGTTTGAAGAGCAGGTCACAGCGCTGATAATTCATCACTTGCTCCCACCGAGCGATACGGACAACGGTACCCCACCACCATCTCCCCCGTTAGGAGACGACAAAAAGACAACGAAAACAGGTTTTGAAATGCTTTCAAGTACACCCTATAATTCTAGCAGGGTGGAGACAGACATACGTTTATGCAAACATGGTCTCAGGAGCACAGCCTCGCTACTTTAAAAAGCGCTAATGCCAGGCACGCTCACCTATTTCTGCCTTTGTCACTTACGTGCTTCAGCCAGCGAGTGGATTTTGGTGTGCCATACGTAAGGCTATTCCTTTGTTTCATCTCGTGCTAAACTACCCATTTGCAGCAAAAGGAATCGGAGGCCCGGCCAAAGAACACGTATCTGCAATAGCAACTGCCCCGCTGCAGCAACGGGCTCTTTCGCCAAGCCAAACTGAAGTACCAGTTGGATTAAGGAGCTTACGGAAAGCAAACGTATTGCATACATTTATAACCGCACAGGCATAAGCATGCATACAAACATCTGTACGTGCTGTGAAAGAAAATAAACGTTCTAGCGTGGTAAGCTTACTTGCAATGGGCAACTAAGCATCCAACGCCACACACCAATTAAAGGGAGATACCCGTGGCCTCAAATTGTTATTATTTCTGTATTACACCTTCTCCTGTCGTTTGGATTCTCTGGAGCTCCGTCAGTGTCAAAGACAGCAGAAAAGCTGGTCTCTGATTCACTGCAAGAAAGTCCATAGTTAAAACAGTGAGACTTGCCAAAATTTAACTTCTTACGTTTTGCATAAACAGGGCTACTTGATTTAATGTTTTCCTTGCAGGTGAGAAAGCACTCAACGCATTTGTTATCGTGGTACCAGGTCTTGGGGGAAAAAAAATAATTTAAAAAAAAAAGAATCAGCAGCATCTTCAGCGTCAGCCGGGATCCCAGCCTCCCGTAGGAGGCAAAGGGAAAAGCTGCATCAACCACCAGTACGGGAGGCCGCGCTCTCAGCTCAAGTCAAGAGAGTGGAAACAGCTCCAACTCCCTGACAACTTTATTTCTCTCCCCGCTCCCGCGCTCCAGCTCTGAATTCCTGATGTGCCACTCTTTTGTCCTTTAGGAGCTTACAAGTTGACATCATCATGCCTTTCAGGAGGAAATCTCTCACTAGAGCATGAAGAAGAAATCAAAGGGGTAGAAAGCAAGGAACAAAACCAATTTTTAGTCCAAACCATAGGGCCTATACAGCATATAGGATCTGAGGGGTTTCCTGGCTTTTTTCCCCCCCTTGGACAAGCAAGGGAGCGTGCATTTTGCTGGGAGCTGCTCCGTCTGAAAGGCCACCGTTCCGACTCCTGCCCGCAACACAAGTTTATCCTCAAGCCGGCTGATCTGTTCCTTTGAGAGGGGCAGTATGGGACGGAGAAGGAGAAGGGGAAGCGGGGGGAAGCTTTTCTTTACACTCGTGCTGTTCTGAATGTGGACCATCTGTGCCCCCAGCTGGAGTGCTGGAGATGGTCTGGCACTTGAACCACACCATATTTACAGATCTAAACACAAATGGCTACTGCCTGATTGTTTCATGATTCATTAGTCAGACAAGCTCTCCTCTCCCGCCAGCACAGCTGTTACAGAGTAAACCTTTGTCACTTAATAGGCCTGATTATTACTTTCCATCAAAGGTATTGATCTGTGTCATCTCTACTTAAGGGAAAAGGGGAGAAGCGAAAAGGGGACCAAAATGTGTCAGGAAAACAAGAAAAGGGGGGGGTGGGGGAATTAAAAAACAATGACATTTGTATGGTGACTAGAGGCACCGGTCAATACGTTTAATCTCTCCTGGATGTACTGTATTCATGTATTCATTTACCACAGTGACTCGGTTACTCATGGAGATGAAACGTCTCACATGATGTGGCATTCCTTGCACTGCACCAGACTGCTGCAGTCACACAATATGGCCATGCATATAATTGGTCGGCCAAATACACAATGTGAATTGACAAATAGTATTAAAAAAAAATAGAAATCAATTAAGTCATGCAGCAGAAGGTAAAAATACAGGTTCATCTCTAAATGGCACGAGATTAGATGAAGAGAGTGATAGCGAGACTTCAGACAACCATCCCAGGGTTAAGCCCTCGTCCACCCAAGTCAGCCGTGCTACCCCAATTTACGCCAGCGGAGGAGCTGGCCCTTTTTGTTCAGCAAACGAGCTGGGGATAGAACGTGGTCTGTTACAAAATAGCGATGCAGAGTGTATTTACCACAGCTTGAGAGCTTCTCGTGGCTCCAGCAGCCGCCTGACAAGCTGCCACTGCAGCAATTGCAGTGTTACTGCAAATTCACTCACTCCGTTGGCGGGGTGAGGTTTGCAACATCCAGATTGAGAGTTTCATTGCCTCTCTGACTCGCAACACTCTTATTAGCAGCACTATTGCTTCCCTGCTGTATTTGAGGTGGTACCCGGTACCCACCGTTGCAGCGACCGGGTGGACAGCGGACCTGGCGGCAGGCCCGGCTGTGGCAGCGGGGAGCGAGCTCTCGAGCAAAGATGGCTTCGCTCTCCATTTTCCTTGCGTTTAAGGCATCTTCTCTCCCAAATCCCTTCTCCGGTCCTCTTTCAGACTAAGCAGCAGCGAAGAACTGGGAACTATGGGACAGAAAAGGAGCCACAGCAGAAACCGCTTGGCTTGCGCCAAGCAAGGAGCACAACAGTGTCACTACTCGGGCTACCGGAATCGAAGAGGAATAAGAGCCGTTAAGTGTGACTTCAGAGCCAAACAGGACATATATGAAACGAGCGTGAATGGTTCCAGTCCTGCGTTCAGTTCGCCCTCCCCATTTGGGAACAGTTTCAGGAACAACCGCAAATTACTGCTGCTCAGCTATCCCAGAACAGCTTCTTTCTGGGTGAAATCCGCTCCCCTCGTTCTAAGTCTCGGTAGGACAGGACGAGGAATAATCATTTTAGCCTCTTGGGACCAGCAAAGTCCAGAACCCAGACTCATTCCTCCAGAGTAGAGTAAGTCCTCGGTTATGCCGGCGTGCACACCTGCAACGTATTCCAGGGAGAAAGCAAGCTCTAACACCAAGCCAGCTATTACAGGATGGGACGTATTTTCCATATGAGAACAGAACCATTAACAAACGCATAGGCCACTGGTAAACGCTCAAAGGGGATCTTCTCGTTTTCCTCGTGCAGCTTGTTTGCCGTGCAGTCTTGCAAGGACCGCCTCAGTTTTCCTCACCTTCCAACAAACTCCTTTTCCCCCCACCAACACCTCTCAAGAGCAGACTATAAATATAAGCAGCTTCTCCTCAAACCAAGACTCGTGTTTTCAAAGCAAAGAGGTCAGTAAGACGTTACACAGGGAATACCAGTCATTTAAGGTAAAGCACTGTTGAGAGAATGAAGGAGAAAGAGCGGGAGCCTCAGTCAGTGGCGTGGAAGACCGGCTCTAAGCACTTTGTTTTCCCGAGGTTAGCCCGCCCCCAGGGCCATACCTGCCGTGTCCAGCCGAGGTTCGTGGAGTGCAATGACAGATGCCGTCCCGGCGTGCCGGTGGGCAGGGAAGCAGCAGACGCTCTCACGAGAGAAGCATACGGGCACGTCTGCAGCCATGCCACGGAATATTCTTTTACAGTCCAGCTTCCACCCAACGCTCTGAAACAGAACAAAATTCACGTGCTTTTCTTACTAAAAACACGGCCCTTCCACACTAGTATTCCCCCCGGCCCACTAAGATCCCACTTCTACCCACTCGCTCCCACATCCCGAGGCATATGCATTTTCACTGGATGGAAAGAAAAATCCGAAGACTGCGGCACACGATGCCAAGCCAGAGTCGTGGCACGCACAATGCACGGGAAAGTGTCGCTTGGCAATCCTGCGTGTGCTCAGCTTCCCGCCAAGGGCCCGGCGTTGTCCCTGTGCCAGGAAATCAGCCATTCAGCTAACAGGCAAAGCAGCGGCCACAGAAGATGGAGAAGCAGAAGGGAGCCGTCAAACCCAAGAGACACGCTTGCTCTCTTCTCCTCGTGCGCTACAACAAATAGCGGGGGGGTGGGGGTGGGGGTAGGAGCGAGGAACCGGAGAGATGCTGTAAATTCTAGCTTAACCCATTTACCTTTGTAACGCATCTAGGAAGAAAACTGCTCAGTCAGCGGTTAAAGAGGGACCAAACCCAACATACTGAGACGAAACCTTAAGAGCTTCGGTTATGAGCGAAAAACTTCCCATTGATGAGCTGTCTTGGAATGGAAAACAGTGACATTTTGTCACTGAATCATTTAGAAGCAGGCTGAGCAAAACAGTCAGAAACAGGCTCTTAGGAACATTCCTGCAGTAGGCGGCTCTTTGCCATTGCCGATGCTTCATTTTCTTCCCTTGAAAATGATGTTTGATTCTGGTAGTCGGTGGCAAGGCTAGAGCAAGAAGCCAGCAAGGGAGAGGAAAGACACACACACACACACACACACAAAACAAACAAACACACACAAAAAAAAACCCCCACTCAAGTACCTTTTGAATAAAGGCTTTCCAAAATCCGTCCTTTCTGGGAACTTGCCGAGAGTAGGGTTCTATTACCGGTTCACAGAAATGGCTTATCCTTGGGATGGAAACACCGCTCATCAGCTTCGCTAACCTTTTTAACGAGGTGCCGCTGAGACATGCCAGAATTATTTTTCTTCCTGTTCGCACTGATGCCGATCAGGAGCAATTGCAGAAAAGCCCAACAGCACACCTGCTCTCTGTTTAGCCCAGCAAGACCCCGCCTAGGCAGCATTGCCGGCAACATCTCTTCAACTTCACAGCAAAATTCAGATAGAAAACTTTCTCCTGTAATACGTAACGGAACGTGCCCCAACACCCACAGTTATGTATCTCTCTTCCTAAGACAACAGACACTAATGGCCCCGGAGGATCTCCCACCTGTTGCCAACATGGAGATGCTCCCTTCCCCTGTTGTTTACAATAAAGCCTTCTGACAGCCTTGACGGGCACAGGAGGCCTAAGGCACCAATGACATGCCAAAAGCATGGCTCTGACTTTTCTGAGTGTAAGACAGTCAATTGCGTTATTTTTCTCTCACTTGTGCCTCTGTCACTGTGCTCAAAACAAAGCTGAATGAATTCACACCTACATAAAGCAGAGGTTTAACAGGTCAGATCCGAGGCGAGAACTGACAGAGCTCCGCTGAATCCAAAGGATCTACTTTGCCCGACTACTTCCTCGTAGGAAGACCCTATCTCTGAGAAACAGTGTAACGCTTGCAACGTCACTGAACACCTATGAGCCATCAACTGCAGTTCTGAAAGGACTGCGGGGACATCCCACCAGAGCTCTCCAGAGGGCTGCTTTATTAACTAAGGAGTTGTTCTGAGCAGCTGCGGTGAAGGGCAGGGGCAGACACAGGCCGTCCCTCACAGAGGCAGCCAAGGCAGCCGCCTGGGGCAGCAGAAGTGTTTGACTCCGGGTTGCACCAGCGGCTGCAGCCTGAAGAGAAGAACCAACCATTCTCAACTTGCCTCCACCACAGATGCCGCCACGCCGGATCTGAACGGGACCGCCTGCATCACGAAACTCCTCGTGGCGAGCGCTGCGGGAGTAAAGCAGGAGCCAAGAGTTCTCGTTTCACCTTCCCATCTCGGCTGTGGCAGAAGGACGGCGAGGCTGCAGCAACGTCTGGCCGAGGCCGTCCCCAGGTTTTCCGTATAAATATATATGGTGCAGCTGGTATAAATTGCAGCAGACCTGTGTCAGGTTCCTTCTGCGAGCCTCGTGAAGTACTGCGCCTTGCAACTGAACTGTGTCGTCAGCCGAAGACACCTTCCCTGGGAGGGGAGGCGAGGAAAGGGAAAAAGAAAAAAAAAGGGAAAGCTTCAGGTCAAACGATTGATTACAGTTTTGAATTACAGGGGGCTATTGATTTTTCATTAAACACCATGTACTGCTGTAAAGCGGAAAAAAAGTAATTCATTGATCAGAGCCGTGGGCCATGTTCACTTATTGGCTTCCTGCCACATCCCATTATTCCCAGTTCTAAATGTATATTGAAGTCAGTTCATTCTAATCATTGCCTCCTGTCACCAGAAATGTCTCTCAGTAACTATTAGTTTAATCACCCCTTTCTTACAATGGTAATGAGTGATAATATCCAGCATTATGGCAGATTCATGAATATTATTCATTGTATTACAGCGTTGCATTTCACAATGCTACAGTTAAGGGTCTGTCAGCATCCCCATTACAAAGCCCCCAGGCCCGGGACTTTATAAATCACTCCTAAAAATTTGCTGCTGGCAGAAATAAGGAGCCGAGGGTGTCTCGGTTCTGCAGAGAACATTGTTGGAACTGCTCTCTGCAAAATCTTTCCGGCCACAGTTTAGCTGCGTTGAGTGAGTGCTGGAAAGGGGAGAAAAAAAGGGGGAGAAAGAAGAGGAACTTTGCCAGCTCAAGCTGCTTTTTCCAATTGATCAAAATGCCATCATTTCAAAAACAGGATGATCTTGCTGTTACTTTGGACGGCCATTCAGGAGACAGCCATTCTCTTCCTAAAGCTGCACACACAAACCCTACCATACTACCTTGCCGACAGCGACACTTTAAATTTAAGAGTGTCTCATCTGAAACCTTTTGACTTCCGCCGTATGCTTCTCTCCGTACTGGCTGCTGCCTTCCGTGTTTGATAATCTGCCTTTTGAGAGAGCCGCTGGCTGTAGGGCCAAGCGTTGAAATCCTCAGATTTTACACAGCACCTGCTTGGGTAAAAGCTCAGCCTGCGGACAACGGCAGGTACAGTTTTAGGAAAAGGTTTGTATCTGATTCCAGAATCCAGCCTGGAGGTTTCGAGGGAAGCTGGTCATATCTGCGGTTTACATCCACACCTACTGGAAACCTTTCTGTTTCCAGTGGCAAGCCATAAGGTTGTCACTGGCAGTATATGCCCCAAAACTGGCAGCAGGCTCGGACCCATTGTTTTCAAAACTTTGAGCTGATTGAGATTTGCTGGGATGAACAGCTGCTTTTACGCTTTCATCAAGCAAGAGGAGGAAAAGAAGATATTGCAGGATAATAAACTGTGCTGTGATGACAGCAGAGAAACAAACGGAAATCGACTCCCGACTGCTTCCAGCACCACAGAACCAGGGCTGAAATATACAACGGTGATCATAAAGACTGTTATTATAAAAACGCCCAGGAGATGGTCTTTTCTAAATGCTTCCTTCTGCACTAAAAAACAAAACAAAAAAGAAAAGAAACAAAATCAAGGAAACAAAAAAAAAACCCAAACACAAAACCCCCAAAAAAGCTGACACTTGAAAGGACTCAACGAGAACAAGAAGAAACAAGCAGTATCAAGTGGCCACGCGTTCTTAGGCTACTTGAGGGCTTTTTACGCTTGTCGAATTTGCCCTAGTTTTCCAGATGCCAAAACTGTCTCTGATGCTCAAGAGCACGTAACTTTAACTTTGCACTAGCCATTCGAAGGAGAGAGTAAGCCTACCGTGTTCTGTAGGGAGCCCGAAACAGGTAACAGAACAAACAACACGCAAGCGCTTGTGCCCAGGCTAATAAATTTAAGAGAAATTCATTTGCTCCACTACGTCAAAGCATTTAGAAAAAAGAGATGCGTTATAGGAGAAAATCCGGAAACAAAATAAATGAGTACCAAACCAAGCAGCCTTACGCCAACTAGGTAGGATTAATATAGGATAGCCCATCTTCCAGCATCCACACAGTGATGGCGGCGTCAATAATGACGTTATCTGCCACTGTGTAGGTACGCTCCAAGCCACCGAGTCCAGTCTCAAACTCTTACAGTGCTGGAAGAAATTATGGACAACTCAAGTCCCTGCACAAGAGTGACACACAGGCCAAGTTTGGCCTGTATTGCTGAAACTGCAGCTGCTTGCTTTCATCATCTAGTGCAGAGATGCATGTGCTGCCCTTTCCATCAGCGTTTCACCTCACCACGTCCACCACCAACGTCCACTGTCGGAGTGAACAAAATAGTCCCAAGCGGTATCCAACTGTTCCACCTCCCCCAGGTCAGGGGCTCTCGGGAACAGACTCGAGAGTGGCAGGCAGGGCAGAGCAAAAAGGACTGACGAGTGCCACCTCGCCCGCTCAAGGAGAAAGGGACCCCTGCGGACAAAAGCATTAGCGTGAGACCCCCGAGGCAGTTCTCCTTTTCAGCAGGGGTCTTTGGGCCCTCCAACCCTGCCGGAAAGCAGGTTCCAGCTACAGGCAGAAAAACAGTAATTCATTTACTTACTCATGTTTTCTTGCAGGAAGTGTCTTTTGCAATGTGTTCCAATACATTGCCTCTCCCTGAAGCCAACCTCCTGCTGAAGCTCTTCACAGTTTGTTGCGAAGGAGAAGATGAAGCCTGCTAATTCCTGCTTTTGAGTCCAGAGCCTGTACTTGAGAGGTCAAGCAGGGCTCAGAGTGACCATCTGGACGAAAAAGAAACAGCAAATTCCAGCCATAAACTTGCTTTTGTACAAAAGGAAGCTCCGCAGAGATAGAAAGAAGGGCCGTACACACGATGCAGCGGAGGAGGTGGTGGCCACTTTAAGTAAAGTCTAGAGAGGAAAAGAGCTACTGGGTGGTTATACGGTGTGGGACTGAGGTAGAGGATGACTGCAGGGCAGCCGCTAATCAGCCTAAAGGCATCAGGTGCAGCCCAGAGGGAGCTCTCGATTCTCAGAGTATGCTGCAGGGATAAATAGCGCTTCTCCTTACCAGACACATGCAGGAAAGAGCAGCTTACCTATGTCAGGTAGTTACATGGCTCCTATTATCAAGTAGGCACTTTGCAATCTTTGCTGCGTTTATCGTCACAACACCCTGATGAGGGAGGAAAACACAATTCCCACAGACGGGAGCAGGTTCGCCTGGGTACGCTTCGAGCACGGCAGGGAAAATAGCATCGGTGAAGCCGAAGAGAGTAGGACTCAGACTGTCAAAGACACTTCGACCTCCACATCCCACAGAAAATTACTAGGAAGTCAACGTGCAACCACGTCGGAGGATTTTGTCCTAAGCGACTAAGCCAAGCTCACACAAGGCAACTGCAGCAGAGCACGAGACCCACCTCCAATGTTCTCGGGGAAATCTTACTTCCATTCCTGCTAAGACAAATACACCCGCTATGGACAGGAGCACGGTGCATTTCCATGGCATTGACCTAGCCTTAGGAGAAGCTAGAGAGGGAGATCAAAGCTGTTATTTTGGCTGCCTGAGCATTCCTCGTCTTCCAGAAAACCCCGTGCCTGCAGCAGCCAGGTCGTTTAAAATGCATTTGTTGATGCTATTAAATCTGCACCTTAGGAATGAAGCCCTTACTGGCAAGACCTGGTTTTAGCTCTCATGTCCTCACCTTGCGCCAAATAAATAGTGTTGATGTCACATCACTTGCAAAGGACAGAAATCCTCCGCAGAGCTGCATCCAACAGCCCTTCTCCCATGCCAGTAGGTAGCACGCATCTTGGGGTAATAAAGCCTTCATTTCGTGCTTCAGCACACCTGATCTAAGGCTCGGATTCAGCAACGGATTCAGCGACAGCTCCGATTCCGCGACAGCTCCCACGTGGCTTCGCTATGAATGCCCCCGTATTTTATTCACATTTTAAACTTTTAACCCACTTTCCCATGAGGAAAAGACAACAAAAAACATCGAGACTCCGTACCTTCCACTTCTCCAGTAACTTTTGCGCGTACCAGTCTACTGTAAGCAAATCTGAAAGAGCACTGACAGACACCCTTTTAAGACAGTTGAACTCCTGCAAGTGTCATGAAAATAGGCGGCTGGTTGGAGAGAACAAACATTTTACTTCAGTGGCAATTTATGCCACATCTTCAGAGTCGACCCCTTCTCTGACTCTCTCAAGCTAGCTGTTTCTTGCTGAGCGTCTCGTCATCAGTCCGTGCCGTCGGTCTATCAGAGACAAAGAGGATGCAGAGCACCGTGAAATATGCGTGTGCTTGGCAGAAGCCTAAATAGTTACAGTGCTGTAAATATAAAGTAAACAGCTGCTGTACCTTACAGTTCAAGGTAAGACAGAATAGCCCATGTAAATTGTACCAGCGTGCTATCAACATAAAACAACAGGGCACAATATATTACCGCGAGCCCCAAGCGCTTCACATCTGTCTTGACACCATCGTAAGTTTGACACCCGTCAGTTCAAAAGATAAAAAACAGCTTGCAAAGGGAATCATTTCGGCCCTGCATCAGAGAGCTCGTCCCTACGACAGGGCAGGAAGACAGTACTCTCTGTTCAGGCAGCGTTACAGGACTCAGGCAATGAAGCACGAGGCAAACATGCTGATGTGTTCTACAGGAAAATACCTGTCAAGATAAGTCTCGGTCCAGCTGGGTGCTTATGCTGCCGTATAACCTCAAGCGCCGATCTGAAGAGAGCTGCTTGCAATCTTAAAGTTACGCACATGCTTACGCTGTATCCATATACTAGGGCATGCTAAAACAGGATCGACCAGACGCTACCTGGCCGCAGCATTTCAGACAGACTAAATGATATTCCTTGCCTGAGCCAGCCTGGGAATCCAGTCTTCACTTCACCACAAATTTCACCATGCGCATTACCAACTCCTCTGCGTTAAAAACATCGCCTCCTCCCTCTTGATGGGAAGGCTGCTTACTTCTGAACAACACAAAGCTTGATTAGATTATATATTATTTTAAAGCCAGCAAATACGCGCACCCATGAAATAGGGTAGAATACTGAAGGCTCACGTGATAATCGGACACCGAAAATGAGCGACACAAGCCATAGTCGATACCGGCTCTCCTGATCCAAGCCTTCTCTGATCTTAGCATTGCTTGGATGAGAAGATAAAAATAAATCACTCCATATATTAAGTCCTGATTTTTTTTTATGGGGCTTTGACCTGACAGAAACCCTTAGCTTTTAGCTATTCCTCACCGTAGAGCCCCAAAACTTTTCCCCCATTCTGCTGCGACAAAATCCTTCTCCTCGGGTTTAACTCAAGGTACCGGCGTGATTCTGTTGAGGTCGTCGGTGGCGTTTGCATGCTGAGCGAGAGATGTTGCTGGTAAAACAGGACAGGAGACACACGTACAGTCGGCTCCCCTTCCCACACGTCCCTGGGCAGAGCGCTTGCCTGTGTCCGGGAGCCAGGAAGGACTTCGGGATCTCTGGGTTCGGAGGGACCCAACAAGACCGCACGCCTTCAAGTTAGAGCTTCAGGGCTTTGTGGGATATCATTTAAATTGGTTCAAAGAATTCAAGTTGTACGTTCGCAGAGCACACCGTCACAGGCCCAGCCTCAAGCCCGCGAGCCGTCCCGCTATAGCCTGGCACGCACCTAAGCAGCTGGGTGAATCGTGAGCTGAGATCACAACAGCCGGAGAACAAGTTGTGACGATGGTCACAACTTCTCTGTACTCATTCTCCAGCGGCACCATCTATCCTGGACGCCATTAGGAGAGTTATTGATTTTCACAGATAATCCCAGTTGCCTTCCTCGGATTCAAAGCTTCAGCCAGTGACTTAGCCCTAGGGAATGAATGGAGCAGAAGCAGAGCAGAGCCAGGCACAGCAGGCATTTGTGACTGTTAGTGAGCACTGAATATTGCCAACCATTATAAAACACAGGAAAATAGCAAGCAAGGCTTTAGCCAGTTTAGATAATCCTGCGGGGAATGCTACCGACAGAAACTAATACATATGCAAGCAATAGCAAGCTGCCTGGGGAACCGAGCATTTTGCCTTCCGTGTCAGATAAAATGCAACGCTTAAACTGCCTTTGGTCCAGCATTAGGTGTATCATTTCACATACATATACCCCCAAAAGACCCACACAGATCTTATCCTCTCTTGTTCAAAGTTTTAGCACAGGAGGGCAACGTTATGCTTGTGGTCTGAATTAAGAGCGACTGGTTTTGCTCGTCTGGAAACAGTCCAGATCTCTCCCTAAGTACCTGGGAGCAGAATTTGCCCATGTGGAGACATCTCCCAGCCCGGATGGTGACAGCAGTCACTTGCGATTTCTTAGGAATGCTGAGAGCTTCTCTGTTTAACCACCCAGTGTTGTACTTGCATTGTCCTAGGCCGGCCCGCTCAGCCGCTCTTGCTGTTGGTGTATCTCTTTCCGCAATCCCTTCCTCCTCTTCTAGGAGCGCCGTACCGCTCTCCATTGTGCGATCCTGCTGCATATGTTTGTAAAACACTAATGTCCCAGAGAAAGGGAAAGGCTGAGAGCCCGCACACGACATAATAGCATCGCTATGCCAAGAACAAGGCATCCCCAAAGGGGGGTGGTCGGCAGTACGAGTGGCTATCAGAAAGTCACTGCAAAATTCAAGAGGCTGAGCACTTTCAATTACGATTCAAATCTGCCATTTAGTTCATCATGTTTATTTAGGCATTAAAAGCAATTTTCCAAGCACATGTCTGTCACATTTAGACACAATGGGCTAGCCTGTAATTAGGAAGTATATGACCTCACTGGCTTTAATTGGGAGAAGCCTGCATCCAATCCGTTTACCAGATGACAGAAGGCAACTGGCATTAGAAGGGAAGTTCGGTGTCAACTGGTAGATCGTGCACAATACCTGCTATAATGGCCCCCGATTCGTCATCACCCCCTCCACCATCAGGACTTTGTCAATGGTTTGCTCATCAATTTGCTTCTGTACCAACACAAGAGATCTAGAGGGAGACAGTGCATCATAGAGAATGATCACACACCAGGAAAAGAAAAACAAAAAGAAGGGAAAAAACCCAGGAATGGCAATTTCTGCTTTGGCAAGGGAGCAGGGCAGGCACAGGGCCAACGTCAGGCTTAGCCCAAGTGGCTATAACTCCGCTAACTTTACACCTGCTTACGTTAGGCCAGAATTTAGCCCCTGCTACCCAGCAGGGCATGTTGTAGCTTCATGTAGAAGAAGAAACAAATATTTTAAGACTGAAACACCCCAGAAAGAGGCAACAATAAGGGAAGCTGTAGGAAAATGAAGCTAAGAACTCTTAAGTTCTGCTATATGCATCCTACTGCAGAGAAAGTACTATTTTGGCTTGGTTAAGAGTGGGCAGACACATCTCTGTACCTCCACTGCACCGCTCCTGACTGCTGGACAGGCCGCATAACTGTGCCCCATCCCAGGCACCGATTCTCAGACAGAAACACACTGTCGGTAGTTCCAAACACCGACCATCACCCTCCAAAGGCATCTATGCTCAGGCCCAAGAAATCCTGCAACTGATTTTTTCAATACAGGGAGGAGAGAGGGGAAAAGCTATTGTGTATAAACTACATGTAATTTCCCGCCCCCCTCCCCGTGATAGCAACAGAAATTGCAGCTCTGCTACGTTAAGGCTTGGACAAGTTCAAGAGACAGGGGCAAAGAACAGGCAAAACAAGCGTTAGGGAGAGGGAGAGAGGCTCGTGTTCGCTTCATTACCAAGCTTCTCCGTTCATTAAAATCACATCCTCTATGTTCCGGGCCTGACTGGCCAGCTGAATTTGCTGGAAGAAGGATACAAAGGTTTCCACGCCTTTAAAAACAGGTGCCAGGTCAGTCACCGCATATATTTCTGTTGGCTACACTGCTTCACCTTGATGAAAAAATCAGCTCCACTCCCTCCACTATAAGCAGCCTCTCTCTTCAGATAACAACATCGTATCACCAGGAAAGAAGCAGAAAAAGTGAAAAATCAGAACCTTCAAACCTCAGGAATTTCCAATATTTTATAAAAAGAAAATATATACATACACAAATAGCAAGATAGATAAATAAGGGAGATCTCGTGCTGG
>VWZL01000008.1:245406-272694 GCA_013396915.1 Stercorarius parasiticus | reverse complement strand
TCCCCCCACCACCCTGCTCCCCGCTCCTCTGGGCCGCTGCCCAAACGCACCCCGCTCCTACCGGTGCCATTATCGGGGGCGGCTGAATTAGCCTGATTCCCTCTCCCGCAGCCCGAACTGAAGGCGGCTGGGGGGGGGGTCCCCGTCTCCAGCTGGGCGGGTGTCCGGAGGTGGCGGGGATTTGTGCGGCGGAGGAGCCCCGGGGTGTTGTGAGGTGAGGGTTCGCCGAGGGCTCCCGAAGGGGCGAGCGAAGAAAGGCTGCTTTTTGTGACAGGCAGCACTTAAAAACTTGACTTTAACAAAAAACCGCACAACACCAAACCCCCAGACTTTACTGGCTTTCATTGTTCTTAAGGCTGCTTCTTACGTTCTGTTTCCCTGATGGTGCCACTTTTCTCAGAAGACAACTGATTGTGGCCCATGCTTGCCTCTTGCTCCTTTCCAAAACGGGGAGGTTTTTAAGAGGTGCAGAGGATGGTGCTTCTGTGATGTGAGGTGGTTTGGCTGTGTCTCTCTTCTTTAGTCTTTTCTCCCCATGTTTTCAAAATCATGTTATTTTGGAATGCATTTTTTTTTCTGGGGAGTTGGTTACTCTGTTAAAGTTGGTTGCAGAATGCACTTCAGTCAGGGAAACCTTCTCTTCCAGTCACTAAATTCTTAGGCCCTTTCACCATCAGGTCGCAACCCCTCTTTCCTACCTGCCAGGAATGTTCATGCCGTGTCCAGCCTCTTAATACACCTATAGTTAAAAAATGCCTGCTGCAGGCCTGCTGTCTCAGAGAGCTGCTGCCTGCACAAGAGCTTGAGGAATAATGCATCTGCGTTTCTGCTCTGTGTGGAAAAAATAGTGCTGTTCTGGTTTGTTTTTTTTTCATGTTAATAAACACATCCTTCGATTGTGGAAAATATTGAAGCTTCAGTATAGGTATGAAATAAATTACTTAGCTTGGCTGGAAGACTTTAAACCACTGGAGAATGTATAGCTTTTTGGAGTCTTCTGCAGTAAGACAGTAATCATAACTCACAATTCTCTGTGTAACTTGTGAAAATACTTATTTTCATGAAGCATTAAGCAGTACTTGAATGGAATCTTCACTTCCTATTATATATTTCTTGGTTTTGTGTCATTGGACTGTGTTCGGAACTGAGCTTTTACACCTGTTCTATGCTTAGTCAAGCACGTATTCCCTATATCCTGAGTTTTGAGATTTAAGTAGATATTTTTTTGAAGTGAAAATTAAATGAAATTAAGCTTTAATGCTTAAAAGTATGACAGGTCTCAGTGTAGTGTTATATAGAGATACCTGCATTTGCTGACTCCCTGGGAAGCTGCAAGACCATGGAGTAGTAAGGAAGAAGCACTGTGGGCCTTCCAGAGCTTTTGTGAGTGTCTCTTCATTGCACCGCATATGTGCGGCATCAAAGTGGATGGATTCAGGAGATGTGATGGATAATCCTAAACTTCCTGAGAACTTGACATACTGAAATCTAAAAATGATGTATATAAACTTATACTGTGCTGTTTGTTTTTTTTTTGACCCTAGGTTGTGAAGGTCAATCAAACACAGTGGATAACTCTTAGAGAGGGACAGTTTGAAGAAATAATAACTTGGTCCACGTTGTTTTGCAAGTAGATCACCCCTCCTGACTCTCCATAGTGCAGTGAAGTGCTGGAATCAGAGAGCCAACTCTTAATTAAGAGTTCTTCTTAGGAAGCAAGTTAATTCTTTCTACTCTTTCTTATGAAATCTTCTATAGTCATACAGTAACTTGAACATAAATATTTGAAAGACTTCATCTAGTAGCGTTACGCTGAGTTTACTACATATTTGTTATGCCATTGCTGGCAAAACTGAGACCACAGTCCAGGGTAATCCCTTACTCGAGTGCCTTATTTGCTATTGCTTTACTGTCCTCCTGGGCTTACACAGCACTATTTTGGTCGTGTTTGGGTAGTATAAGGTGTTGTAGGGAGGTGACTGATAACCTAAAGTAGATAGAAAGGAGGCTGTTCTCTACTGGTGTGTGTCTCAGAGTTTTGTTGATAGTGCTTTAATGTGTGTTAGCAACAAATTAGAGGGGGTAGCTCAAGTGGTTGTGATGCTCCAAGGAGGAAAATAATATACAAGTAGTATAAAAACAGATGTAATCTAATTTAGGAATGCAAATGCTAAATTGTATTGAATATAAGTTGAACAAGATTGTGATTGAAAAGCAGAATAGAGGTTTTCTATGCAACTTAACTGTATATTTTCTAGTATAAAGTATTAAACTGAAAAGAAGTACAGAACTTTGAGTTTCCTCTCTTTTAGCTTTTTTTTCTTTTTAAAGAGAAAAAACAGTATCTGGTAATGTTCCTCATCCTTATGTTTGTGCCAAAATTTAATTTCATTCCATTTTAGTGTACGCTTATTTTTCTGGGAATACATATTCAGAAGACAATAAACGTACTTGATGAAGAGCTCCCAAGTTCTTACAGCCTGTGTCCCAGTGCCTCCAGATAAATTTGTAGTAGTAGTAGATAAGGAAGTATCCTTTAAAAAAAAAAAAGATCCTGAAAATTTTCCTTGACAGTTTCTGATGGCAAGTTACATAGAGCAGTATGTACTTTTAGAAAATAAGAAGATTGTGCTTGTAATGGAATATTTATTGTCTGTCTTTAAAAAGTATCTTCATTCCACTCAAATATGCTTCTGATACAGCAGAGGAGAAAGATTCATGACACACAGTAGATTCCTTCTTTTATTGTTATTTTTGCTTTTTCCTCTAGAAATTATTTATTTCTGAATTAAAGCTCTGTACTGCGCAAGTTGGATAAATTCCTGTGTTAAAAATAGTTACACTAGTTTTGAAACAAACATTTAAAAAGTCATAGTTTTGGGGTTTTTATTGCAGTAGGGTTTTTTTTTCCCCCCACTGTATGTGAATGAGCTTAAGCTATTGAAACAAAAACATGTCACCTACTTCAGCCTCTCCTGGTGGTTAAAACCAAAACAAGCTGGCCTTGAATTATTGCCCTGAATGTAAATGTAAAGCTGAATGTATGTGAAGTGTTGTCTGATACATCAAAAATATAAAGAAGGCTACACAAACTTTGCTAAAATCTACACAAAATGAATTTGAAAAGGCAACATGATGCAGAATCTGACTTAGTCTGCCTATTGTAAAAATTAAAACTTCAGATCAAAGTGTTAGAAGTTTCTCTCTCTGATTTCTTAAGCTCATTTAAATAGAAGTTGCTCCAAACTTTTGTTTTAACTAGTTTTCATGGTCTTCTGACTCCTGCTTTTCTCATGTACAGGCATGCAAACAATAAGCATCAGCAACTCGAGATAATTTTAGCAGGTTTTGAGGTGTGTAGCTTTGCAGATATGACTGCTGCTCATTAGAGTCTGTAACATGGATTTAAGGACCCATCTTTTATTTAAAAAAAAATGAATTAAACTATTGTCTGTCAGGAAATTTTATTCTAGAAAATATTAAGATAAAATACTCTGGAAATTATCAGCCCTTTTCTGTGTCCTTAACCATTCACATAATACTTAAGACTCTGAGGAACTCAGTCGGCTTCACTTATGACAAGGATGTAAGCCACATGTTACCTAAAAGATTGTTCCTTGGTTCCTACCTCAGCAAGAAAACCATGCAAGTTAAATATAAGTCTGTATTTGTTTAGCATGTATGGAAATACATTGGCTGACTTGTTCTGCCTCTGACTTTAAAACTCCATTGAAGGAATTTGGAAAAAAAATCTTGCTTGCAGGTAACCCCAGTCTAAGTGTGCCGTATATAGGCGTTTCTGTCCAGGTGCTGCTCTCCAAACATTGCTTCCTATTGTGCGTATATAGGGCGCATAGAGCATGAAAGTCTTTGGGTCTTCTGTGAAACATTCTTTTCTTTTGTAATCTGCCAAGTGCAGTAGGTTCGCAGTTTTAAAAAAAATCTCAGGTTTGTAAAGTGTGTAGGTTTTTTGTTATAAACACCAAATAATTTTGCTGTAAACTGCTGTAAAACAGTTTTGGATGAGAGCCATTTTCTCTGTCAGTGAAGGTATAAATAGTAGTGTTTTGGTATAATGGTATAAATGGTAGTGTTTTTTTCAGCATTTGTTAAGTGGTCTCTAGTTAAAAAATCTAAACAATGAAAATGATCCTATGCATATTGTTAGATAAATCATATGTGGTATTTTGCTTCCTAGTGCAGTATATAATCAGCAACTATGTTTGTATTATTTAACTTGCATGGTATATGATACTGATCTGTAAGAGGACTTGTGTAAGGTTTTGATGGTCTCCAGTTAATATGGTGAAAATGCAGCTAGCAGATTAATTAATAATTTTAGGATTTGAGGCTGCAGGCTAAATACCTTTGGTATTGTTCCACAAGGATATTCCATATTCCTTAAAATAATACATAGAGTGCGACTCCTGAAGACAAAATTGTTGGAAATGAAGTTCCAGTCAGGCTTGGTTTTACAGCGTGCGATCTCCGTTTTTCTTGAGTAGTTTTATTCTTAATTAATCTTGACGTTCTCTGGTAAATGTGCTAAAACAGCAGTTTGTAGGAGTCTTGAGTAGGTGATTGTTTTTCCTTCTCTAAAGCAGTCTGCATTCCTCAAATAGGCTGAGAACAAATTAGTAGGCTACTCCAAATGTTTCCGAAGCATGTTTATTTGATCCCAAGATGTCTCTGATACAGTGGTCAAGCTTGCTTTCTTTTTTGTTCCTCCTGATTTAGGGAATCCTCTCTCCCCTGACTTTGCTTCAGTAAGTACTACAAGACTGGGCAGTTACAAGCTGTGGTTTTGGCATCAGTAATGGGTTTTAATACCCTTGGAATCCCTTTTAGTTGGTAATCGGGTATCAGATTAGGAGGTTTAATAATTGAAATAGAGAAATGCAGACGAATGGCATCAGGGCAAAGGTTTTGGATTACAGAACGTGTGTGCCTTCTAGGATGAGATTTGTGGAAGCTGCACTCCAAAAACAGGGTAGGCAGCTTTTCAGGCTAACACTCTTCGTTCAGGAGCTGGTGGGAACCAGGCGAGTGAGGAATTCTCGCCGGATTCACTGAACAGAAGCTGTTTGTGCAGGCATACTGGTTTGGGTGAAACCTGCTCTGGGGAAGCTTTCCAGGCTGGAATTTTGGTCAGCCCGAGGAGGCTGACTCCAGAATAGTTGGTTTGTGCATTCAGAGGTACGTGTCACTACATTACGTGTAAGATCTTAAGTCTGGGTCTGTGTAAGGTAGGTGCCTGGTGGCTTTTTTTTTTTTTCCTCTTTCCCCTCCCTGTTCTCTCTTCAGTGCAAAACAGAGGCAAAACCAATGCTAATTCAGTGCTCTCTGAAACACTGACTTTTTTCCTCTTACTGGCTTTTGAAAGGAAGAGCGCTGTTGGTTAGTAGTAAGTAATGTTGAAAAGTAATAAAGGATTAGCTATAGGCCTTTGGCATGATTTTGTGCAAAAAATCTAGTTACTTGGGAAAATACTTCGATATAAATATTTCGCAGTTCCTTACTGAAAGGATAAAAGACACTCTATGCTGACCAGTGCACTAGTCTTTTTTGCAGTCTAATCCAGTGATGGTTGAAAGAAGATGGTGAAGGGAAGTTGTTACATCAGTACTGACTCAGATGTCCTGTATATTACAAAAAGAAGTGCTTTTTGGAATCTCCAGTGTTTTAAATATTGTTTGACATGGAAAACAGGAACATAAATTCTGTGTGTCAGCATTGAAAAGTATTTGTCTGTTCTCATTTTTTTTTAAATTTGGCTAATGCATTTTTTTATTTTATTTATAGTGTGTGTAAGTTTAAATGTATGTCAGAGAGAACAGGAGAAAAATCAGTCTGTGTGCATATACATGACTATTTTTTTCATGCTTGAACTTTCAAGCCTAGCTAGCTTTTGCAGCTGGGCTTCTATACTCCTGGCTCTGCAGAAAATTGACCTTGCTCTGGAGATAGCTATCTTAAGGGCTTTGAGTTTGTGTAAATCTCGTATATTACTTCATATAGGCAGTGAAAACTTTATCTTTGATCTTGTGTGCGAGAATTTATACACCGATGTGAAGTTCTCAGTGTAAGGCCCCCATTTTTCATGTGCAAGCTAAACATAATGTACAGTGAGCAGTCCCATTGTTTCAAATGACTACTCACAGTTAATCTTTGCTGGGCAGGGACTGAATATTAGCAAAATCAGATTATTTAGGGCTGTGTGGAAAATTATTTTCTGCTTCGGTGGAACATTTTTTTTGGTGGTGGTTGTTTTTTTAAAATATATAGCAAACCCCAAACCTGAAAGTCTTCCAGCATGCATCAGGACAAAAAAGTGTCTGTCTAAAAACTTTAAGTAAAGTATTCTCCATCAGATTCACAGGTTGGGATAGTGAAACATTTCTGTCTGCAGGTGATTAAAGTGTAGAAGTAGGAGGAAAAAAAGAAGTTCCTGATCTTAATCATGAATAATTAAGAGTCTCTCTAATTTTGACCCAAAATTAGAAAATTTGCGTCTAGAGTAAGCTTTGTCAGAACTGGTATAGTCTTCTAAAAAGATTTTATCCTGAGAAATCAGGACTTCATTAAAAAGATGGCTAAGCAGCTTTGCCGGTGCAGTCAAAATTCTGTTCCCATTCTCGCCAGTGCGCTACTTCTGCAGTGTTAACATACGTGCCTTCTTAAAAGCACCCTTGCACTTAAAAGAACTGTCAATTCAGAAAACCTATTTAATGTTTCACCTCCTATTTTAATGGAAACAAAATGATAAAGTAACTCTGTGAGATCAGATGGAGATAATACTCTCTGTACAGGTGTGTTTACCCTGTGTATTTGACAGTACTTTGAGCACAGCCATGTCTCCTGTTTCCCATATATGGGTAGGCTCTAAACCATAAAGAAGATAATTAGTTTACTCTTTGTTCTTATTGGGCCTCCTGCTAGCGAAAAAGGGGAAGGGAAGTACTTTAAATAAGGTGTGTTTTACATTCTCACTTTCCCAAATGCAGAGCTTGGGTTACTCTCTGCAGTGGGTCCTACAACCTCGGAGGAGCAGCCAGGCCTAGCACGTGGGGGGCAGTGGCCACACGCTGGGTGCCAATTCTGATTGCCTGGTCCAGGTTCTGCTGCTGGAGCATGTTCCAGGGGCAGCTGCTTAATTACAAGAGGTATTCTGTGGAAGAAGCTTTCCTCTTGGGCCCCCACCTGACTGAAGATCCCTTAATCTTTAACCAGAAAGAAGGAAGTCCTCTTTTTTTTTTCTTTTTCTTTTTCTTTTTTCTTGTTTCTTGTGTTGTACTGACTTGTCTGTAAAATAAACCCTGCTTTCTGTTTCATTGGTTGGATCTGTTCTACTAACCATGAAAGACTGATCTTCAGTAGCTGGTACTGTTTGGCATTCCATGTATAAAATTGGTTGAATTTGAGGTTGACAGTGATCCTAACCTAATCTTCCTGTATGTGCTTTGATACAGGTACCAACTTTCCTTAAGTGAAAAATACTCACTTAAAAGAATCACGACAGTTCAGAAGGGTGATTGTCAAATGTCTGATTCTTAAGGATTTATCCCCTCAGAAAGCTTTAAAACTGTCTCAACTTCGTTTAGCAGTTGACAGGCTAGCTTATGAATCATGTAGAGTCCAAGGCAGGAAATAAAATGCTGGAGATACTGGAAATAGAATATATTAAAATAAGGATTGCAGTAAAAATAATTTGGAGTCATAGTAGTGGAAAAGAGAACAGAATTATGAGCCGCCTTCAATCTTGTTTTTGTGTGCTGTGCTTCTAAGAAACCTGACCCTTATGTAGCTGTCTTGTATGAAACGCATTTTCTGATTCTGAAGGTTGTGAAACTGATTTCAGAATCAGTAGTGAAGCTTTAAATATTGTAGTATTATTTTACTTAGGTATTGGTTCATCAAGGTGAACGTATGAGTAGCTCTGTTAAAATAATCTGTCTTTCAGTGCTTAGAGGTTTGGAAGAGTGAGTGAAACTTCTACCCACGTGCTCCTCCCTCCCTGCCAGCCCCTACTAATTTGATTGTATTTAGAGGAGCTTAAAATAATGATTGAAGTACTTACAAATGAAGGTCCAGGCAATGGGGAGCTTGTGTGCTTATCAAATATTATCAAAGCTGGTAGTTTTATGATAAGCACTTTTTAAAGTACAAATAATGGGGGAATAAACTTTTCAAAGAAAAGGAATACTTGGATTTTTTTTTTTTTTTTTGTTCGGATTAATTGTTGAAAGTCAATTTATATTCTGTCTTGTATCCCTCAGAAGTGATTTTTTTTTTTCTCATTTCAGAATATACGAAGTAAATCCAGCCTATTGAGTCACTTTCCATTAGTTTTTCATAAAACTGGATTAAAATGATTTTTTAAATTTTGCAGATTGAGTTACTTCTGAGTTGTACTAACTTTTGACTGCCGCTGTTTGAAAGACTTTCAGTGTTTTATTACTTTGTCTCTTTAGAAATGATGTCATTTTATGTAGTAGTAATGGGAAAAGGTATGCTTTCTTCATCAGTATGATGTACGAAGTCACTTGAAGTTTTAATTTTTATTTCAGGAAAAAAAAAAGTTGGACTTTGGTTTAAAAAAGACAAAAAGTGTTATTCAAACCTCCTTTTAGAATGCTTACTGCTAATGTTATGATTTGAATATATCCAACAAGATTGTGTAAGGTACTTAAGCACTGTGGAACATGCTCACTTTTCTGGGTGACGTGGTTCTTTGAGGCTTAAACTATAGGTGCTTAGTGGCACAATGAAGATGGAGTTACAAATCTATTTGGTAACTATTATGCATGGATAAAGCCTTCCTACTAACAGGAAGAAAGAGAGAGAAGTATATTCAATTGTAAAGAAATTAAGAACGTTTTTCCAATAACATTATTTATGCAAACTTTTTGCCTTGGATTAAGTTTTCCCTTTTACTAAGTACAATCAGAGCCTAGACTAAACCATTATTAATCTCAGTTGAATTGTATCTCGTTAAATAGCATAGGTGTTCCAGAATAGAAATGAGATACAACTATAACTATGTCATAGTGGGTTCCTTACACTTGATAGATTAAGTGCTCTTTTGCCTTTAAAATGGATTCCCAAGTGTGTGTGTGTGTGAAGTATATTGTTGTCACTGTTACCTACTGGGGACCATGTAATAGGTGGCCATTGGGCCTAGCATCCATGTGATGGACAAAATTTATCTGCAATCCAATATGAAATTAAATATAAAAGTATATAGCTAAAAATTTCCTTGTCATTTGCACGTACAGGTTTAACGGACTGCAAGCAGTACAGGCTACATTTCCCAGTGATGTAAAGTACAGGATGTAACAGCTTGGTAGCTAGAGCCCTCATTCAGAATGTAAGGTAGCCAAGTTAATTCTCCACTTCTACCCTTTCTGTGTGAGGACTGCCCTGGCTGCTCTCGTACAAAAAAAATTTCTATTCTTTCGTTTAAACCTATTCTACAGAAAATTAACAGAGCTCAAAAAGAAAGGGCAAGAGATGGTATGTTTTCTGATCCCAGCGGAGTAAGAATTTGTAGCTTGAGTTCCCTTGGTGCAAGCTCCTTATGTGATGCAGAATGTTACTATGATTTTTCACACTTTTCACAATGTCCAGAAAAAGAAGTGATTGCCACTTTTATTCAGCATGATTCTATGAGGTGATGGTGGACAGTTTTAGAACATGCCTATGGAGGTAAGATGAAGGTGTAGCCATGAGGTAGGCATTGATACAGTTCTGTTAACACTAAGTACTTCTGCTTTTTTTTATACAAAAATAAGGCTAACGGCTACTAAGGAGTTTTTAATTAAAAAAAAAAAATCCCTCTGAAATTTTGGTACCTCCTAGATTAAGCAGTTCTGTGTATGTGAAGGGGAGAAGGGTTTTGATGAACAGCATTTTGAGTGTAGGGTCCTCATGTCTGTGGAGACTTAAGGAACCTGACTCTCTAGTACGCTCCGAGTACTTACAATTCCTGTTGATTTTTGGAGGAGTTGCTTATGCTTAGGTACTGAAGAAAAATAAACTGAACTTTGACAAAAATCAGGTGTTTTATCCCTGTTTTAGGTAAGACTGGTTGTAGTTCTGACCTTTGCAGTTTGTCAAAATGTACTTTGCTTTGAATTGTATTTTTGGAAAGCATGCCATCAGCCTCAGATCTGTTGTGTCACAAGCAGAATGTGGTAGCAGTTGTGAGAATACTCCATGCCTCATTGGAGGCACTGGTTTAGCAGACTCAAGGCTGTTTGTCATACAAAGCTTAAACTTTGGGCAGAAATACCGTTGGCCCATCTGTTAGTCTGAATTTACTTTCTTTGCAGGTTGCACTTTCATTATTGGTTTAGAAAACCTTGAACGGTGTTTGGGTGTCCCTTTTTTGGGGGGGAATTGGTTTTAGATTTTGGGTCCTCTGTATCTTCAAATATCTTGCCCTTTTGGTTGTTTTTGTTTTATTATTTTTTTTGTTTGGTTGGTTTTTTGTTTGTTTTGTGTTATTTGTTTGTTCCCTTTTCTCCCTGGAACTTTTAAACTCCTTTAAATATATACCACTGATGTATCTTCTGCTCGTCATCTGGCTACCTGATACTTCTTTGTACTATAAGATGGGTGATTCATTCACTTACTGCTTTGATAAATGAAGCAGTTGAGCTGAAAATACTTTGTAAAATATCTGCTGAATTGTAAAGTTTTAGAGAAAATCAGGAAGTTGAATCATGACTAAACAGGGGACAGTGATAGAAGGTATCATGAAAGGTTGTGTATGCCTCCACAGGATGATGAAACCCAAGGTCTTGTGTTTGGCTTATTCCTCCATTGTCAGCAAATTCCTGAAAGGGCCCACAAGCTTTAACTGGTCTCCTTCAGTGGGTGACAATTTGCTGTTGCAGTCAACTGCTGGAGTCATGCTTAACTTTGTTCTGTTGCCATCCTATACTTAAATGGAGAGATGGGGAAGATTTCTGATTTAAGTAGATATTTACTCAAAACCCCAACAAGTCAACCACCCCCCTGCCCCCATCACTCCATGTTATGAAAATTAAGAATTCAGGTTTCAGGATTAAGTTACCTTAATTTGACCTGATGGTGCATATTATTCAGTTTATGAATCCACTTAAAAAAGTGGAAATTGAGTTCTCCATGTTCTGGCTCATGAAGTGTTGAATAGAGCATTGAATGCTTGTGCGTTAACACTTAAACGTCAGATACAGAGACAGCAAAAATTTCCTTAATGAAGCTGATAATTCTGTCTGTGAGCTCTGGAATTTGCCTTTTAATTAAGATACTCTAAGTAAATGATGGGACCATACATTTTAAAGGGTGGTAAAGAGTAGAATTAATGTAAACATTTTTGTCCCGTATGTGAAGCAAGAAGAGAAGAAAATTGCTCAGGCAGCTCTTCTGGCTTTTCTCAACTTTTGAGTTCTTGAACTTTGAACCTTAATGAAATTATCTACTATGTTTCCTATATAAATAGTTCAGATAAAGGATATAAGATGATTTTTCTCAGTATGCTGTCATTCAAGAGGGAAAACACAAAGGATTTTCCTCATTGAGAGAAGTTGTCTATGATTATTTTAGTGATTATATTTTAAATTTTCAAGAAAGTAAAATTGCTAGTGAAGCTTACTTATCACTTTGGGAATAAGGATTCTCAAATTTTGAATTAATATGATACATAGAAAATGTTTTTAATTTTCAGGGCTTTTTTGCTAGTGACTTCTTACCACAGTGATAGAAAAAGTATCACCTAAGCCTTTTGCTTTTTAACTGCTGATCAGAAATTAAAACCAAATCACATTAAGAAACCACTTTTGCTTCTAATGAACATAGGTGTTATCTTGGTGGTTGGAGGTAAATATTTTCTCTGTTACAATGAAACAGTTTAGTGAAACATGTCTCTGAGGAATAGAGTTGTTTCATGCCACTTTACTCCTTGGTTTTGGAGATACTTTTGAGCTCCAGAGAAAGCTTTTCCTGTATTTAGCAATGTCCACTGGATTTTTTTATATATAAGAATATATGCATTTTTGCTATGGCTGCTCCCTCAGTTGAGACACCACCTATCTGTTTATTTGATAAAACTTAGTTGGGAAGCCCTGGAGGGGCTGCAGGACATACAGACAGAAAGAGCTTGGCTTGGTTGATCTTGGTTTCTATAGGAAGTAATGCTAAAACAAACTATAGTCTTTGAATGTGAGTTTGTCTGAACTTATGAGAAGTGACTAGGGAACTTGGTTTCTTGAGTAGTAGCCTGTATTTTATGTGAGATACTGTATTACAGTATTGTATCTAGTTGTTATTATTTCAAGGATTGGAAAGTCCTTGATTGACTAAAAGTAATTATTATTTAAATGTAGCCAACGCCTTTTCATCCGAGGTACTTCATATTTCACTGAACATCTATTTCTCTTTCAGTGTCTTACACTGAATGGGTGCATATACTTTCATATTATATGTATGTTATGTTTGTGTTAATGGTGTGCATTTGTAGTAAAACATAGGTTATTACTTTGGAAAAATGTCACTGTGTTTAATAAAAAATTGCATGAACGAAATCTATGTGAATTTCACAAAAATGACATTTCTTTCATGTTGCACACTTGGGGAATGAGGATAATATCAATTGTCGGTGTTTGTATTCTGTCGGAATTTTCCACTATTAGAAACTGAAGGTACTAACTGATTTAATGTGCATAAAAAAGCAAAGACGGAAGTAGGAGTGCCTGCGGGTTTGAAACTTATTAAATCTTTGAATTGTATGGCAACTGAATGCCTTGATATGAGGCAGGTATTATGCAGTATTGAAATTAAATCTTTTTGTATGGTCTTGAGGAGAGTGGTGGGATTTTTGTGGTGTTGGTGTAGAAAATGCATTGTATTTTTCTCTCTGGTAAATTAGTGAAAAAAGTTCCAAACTAGAGGCCAATCCCTTCCTCTCTGTGATTCTGAGGAATGTCCTTATTAACTGCTTCTTCCTTCTTAGCATGCTTGGAGATTTCTCTCCATGTGCGAGCACTGTACAGATGCTGTGGGAAAGATCTTTCTGCTTGTATTTCTCTTTAATCAAGACACTGTCCTTTCTTTCCCCTCAGACCATAAATGGGTCCACTTAATCCTTCCATTTATGTAGAGGGTTAACTGCGTCATAAAGGATTGCTGAGGGGATAGAGTGTTATCTTCTAATGAAAGAAAGCTTTTATTGTTATTGAAAATGGCATGGTAGAGGTGATGGGGGATGACAGCTGCAAAGAACTCGAAGATCCTACCTGGTCATACGTATTTAAAGGGTAATCCAGCCCCAGTCAGAAGCTAACCTAGCTGAGGTTAATTTGAAGCTAGAGGTGCAGCCATCATCAGTGGAGAGATCCAGGGCAGAATGGTAGGTACAAGAGCGGTGTAAGACTGCAGTGTATTGCCATTCATGCAGACCTTCTAGAGAAGCTGAAAAATAGGAAACTGAATCTTACTTCAAGCATAGGTCCTTCAATTATAGACCATGAACACGCTTGATATGTTGGAAAAACGGAATCTTTTTTTTTCTCTATACTGAATTTTCAAACCAGTCTCTATTTTAAAAACTTGTTTCAGCTGCTTTTTTTTTTCAGCTTGTATATGTGTTAGACAAATCTGCATGGAATATATTTATCTTCTAGAGTTTAACATTTCTTTTGTTACTAGTGGAATAGGTTAGATAACTACATTTGGATTATTGCTTGAATAAGAGCATGTGCTTAACTAATAAGTTGTTGTGGTATTTTTATAAAAGTGGTGGTTTTTTTCTTCTCTGGACATTTTTAAAGAAATTGTACTACCTTGAAGTACTTTCTACAGATTTTCCCCCCCCTCCCTTCCCCACCATTTTTGCATATCCTTGATTCCAGGTGAATGTTATTAGTAGGAACAAAGGCCAATTATGTATGTTTCTGGTTGTCTGTCAGATAAGCATAAATGGAAGTGGGAAGCTGAGCAGTTTACAACTTGCTGGTCAAGATACCAGTTTTACAAATATGTGCTAGGAAGCCACCTGTTGGCTAGGTGGTGTGTCTAGTGAAATGTTTAAAATAAAAGTTAAATCTAACTTTCATTTTTCTATGAATGTGACTTTATAGTTCTCCTGATGTGTTGTTTAGGTTTTTCATTTCTGCTCTTCAAGAAGAGAGTATCCCATGTTGCACCTTAAGGAAAGCATAATTATCATTATCGGTCATACTTCTTGCTTGGTGCTACAGTGTGTAAATGCTAGTTCCTCTCTTTGAATTTTCACATCAGAAGAATTGGACAGGCAGAAGCAAGTATGATGATTATAACAAATTAACAGTTTGTAACTTAGGGAAGATGGCAACATTAAAAAAAAAAAAAGTGTTTATACCAGCAAGTAGTATAGTGAAGTACGTGGTGATCCTGTGTAAACCTTTATAAGTTTCAGCAGAAATACGGTATGAGGCTTCTGTTTCTGTTATTTTTCCTGTATGTTCCTCCTTCCCCTCATAGTGTCTTCCTTTCTTTCCTCGCGTTATTTTCCTGGCATTAGACAAGTGCATACTTGTGTTAACCGAGTGGTGTGTTTCTGTATTGCCCATTTGGTACGTGCCCCGTGTACGTCTCTTCTGATAGCACTCTAGGAAAGATCATTCATGGTACCTGTTTTATGTCTCCTCATGAAAATGTCTGTTGTCAGCAGGCCCATTTCAGCTGGCTTTGTTCGTGTTTTGGAGGTTGCACAGTGACAGTGTTTTGCTGTTTGCTGTAGAAATACTAGCCTGAAGTAGCCCAACATAAACTTTGAAAGCGAAACCAACACCAATACAAGTCAGTGTGAAGTGGTAATATTTAGCGGTTGGATGTCTGCTAAGTATGTTCTTTCCTTTTTTGGGAAGGGCTGGAAAACTTTCTCACAATTATGTTATTTAGTCATTAATGTTAAAAGAATGGTCAGATTATTGCTGACCACAAAAATCACTTTGAGAGAATGGTCTGGTTTATTATTTCTGTCTTTCTGGTGTATACTTTAAACGGATGGGCAGCGTTTCTAAAATTACATTTTGAAATGCATCGGGATTCAAAAATGACCTGCACTTAGAATTGGGTTTTCGTGCTTGCATCTGTATGATTAGATAGGTTATGTTCTTTTCCAACATATATTCCAGGATTTAGGCATTTGTGTGTACTTCTCCATAAAAAGAAGCACAGAAATGCAAATACTTTGCTGATTGTCTTTCCCGTTCTTCCTTTCGTTTTCACTATACCTATTTCAGATACTCTTTTGTTGTTCTCAAATAAGTAGGCACAGAATTTGTTCCTTGCCAAAGGCAGTTTTTTACTGTAAATTGTATACTGGTTTCTACGGGTGACTTTAGAAAAATGTTATAGCAAAATTGTTTTAGAAATTACTCCTTTTTACAGAACATGATGTTGGTCCTTATTGCTAAATGAGAAGTTGGTTTGTAGAGCATTGCAGTCTTGCCACTTTTCTTAGACTCCTAACATAACTGTATTAAGGTTTCAGAGGATTGCATAAATATCTTAGAGAAGCATAAAGTCCTCGTTACCGTGCAGGGGGTGCCATCATACCTTAAAACTGAGGAGAAACATTTTGGTGTATCCATCTTCTGTCAGGATGGTCAAATGGGATGGACCCTTACTCAGAAAGGAATTCTTATACATCATCTCCCAGGAAATCTAACCTTTGCTTACGAAGCTAAACTTAATTTTTGCTGACAGACAGCCTGCTGCAAGGCTGGCTACTGCAGTCTTGTAAAATGGCAAGAAATGAAAACTGAGCCTGACTGAGCATTATTCTCATTCTTTGTCTGCTTCTGCACAGCTGTATGAAAAAGAAAAATAAAGGTTTATTTGCGCTTGGTGGATGTGATTTCCTGCAATGAAACGCATGCGCGCAGACTACACACACCAGGTTTCTTTAGTGACTTCTCTCACTTGATCCAGCAAAAACGTTTCACTTTTTTCAGTGCCTTGGTATATATTGATCTGCTGGGTTATTTTTGTTTGCTGTTTCCCCCTCACTTAGTTCATCAGAGTCTTTCTTTTTCCCTGTGGTTCTTCCAGCATGCTTGAAAAATTTCGTTAGCAGTATACTTTGTTATCAGATGTCTGCTTAAAAGAAAGCGATGAAAGGTGGTACTTGTGCCAGTCTTTTATCAAATGTATAAAACGTACAGTCTGCGTTGTTCCCTGTTTGGGTGTTGGTGAGAGATGTAGCAGGAGGAGCTGAAGCGGTTACTGTTCTGGCTGTCATCCACTCAGCTCCCTCAGAGCTTCCTGCTCCGGCAGCAGTACTGGGCTCGTGATGCTGTGAGTGTTCTTGAGCTGATACCAGCTGATATCAACTGGTGCTGATTTCAGTTTAATATACCAGGTTAGTGTGTCTGTGGTAGCTCGGGAGCAGACACGCATCCCAGTCAGCCGTCCTTGTGTAAGGAAGATAAAAACTTGGGTGAGGACTCTTAGTGTTAGTAACTGTGTTTGGCTGTGGTAGTGATGAGATTATTGTAGTTACAAGACTGTATATACGCAGATGAACTGTAATACAAAGATGCCATTTTAACACTCCTCAGTTACTCCCCAGAGGAAAACTACCAATCAGATAGAAATATTCTCTCCTGCAACCAAATATGGGAAAGAAGAACAGGACTTACTGCAAGCAGCCATGGATTAAGTAGTGTTTTAAGGAGGGGAGGCGGGGAGGAAAGGTCTGGTAAATCCAGATGTTAAGGGACATCCTTTTACAACAGCAGGCCAGAGACAAGCAGTCAGGGTGTTCAGACTTCTTCAGTCGTTCTGTTCCTAGCTTTGCATACAGTTAATTCCACTAATGGTGGTGAAGAAAAATCCCTTTGTGTCAAGTTTTCATTATTATTTTGCCCCACTTTTTTGCTTATTACCAAAGGCATACCTTGTTTATTCTCTGCTAAAGATTGCTAATAGTGATTAGGATTAATCTGTATGATGCTAGAACATTACTGCCCATGGACCATTTTCCCTTTAAGCTTTGTAAAAGGAGGGGAAAAAACCACAAAGGAGGAGAAACAACATTACTTACTGTTGGGTTTTTGTGTTTGTTTTAAATTGTAATCTGTGTAGTACCTGTTAAATTATATTGGTCTTTAGACAGTACTTTCCTCAGCTGTTCAAATCTTAGCGGGTGGAAGTTTAAATTTGTGGTGCATAATATCTACTCAGTGTCCAGGTCTTTGACTAATTAGCTTAAAAATAGGAGACTTCAAGTACTTTTGAATTGTTTGGAGTACAAAGTACTGTTCTATGAGCTGTTTTTGTTGTTTTGGGTTTTTTTTGTTTCGTTTTTTAACCTTGTTGCAATTTTATATGAAGGTGTGCGTCTGACCTTTTCCACACTCACTAGAAAAGTAGGCATGCAGGAGAGGATACGCTTTTATAAAATTATCAATCTTACATTAAAACAATGTTCTTCCATTACCAAGCAAGCCACTGATAAAACCATATACCTTTTTGTTGTTTTCAAGACACAAGAGTGTGCAATGGAATTTAGATTACTTCATTTAAAGACTCTTCATATTACAGAGTAATACGATATAGGAATTTACTTGAAGTTCAGGGAAGGGATAAACCTCATCATCTTCAGTATGCTAATGGCATGTATAGTGAGAAAGCTGAAAGCTGCCATGTAGCATATATGTTCTATCAGAAACTGAGAGTGTTTGAAATAGGTATTTAATCTTTCTTTACTTAATGAGTATTTTATATGTAGTTTCTTTGCTTATGTAGACTGAACTTATGTAGACTGAAACTACAAGTTCATAAAAGGAAATATCTTGAGTCAATATTTTCTGTTACTCAATTGAAGAAATAACTTCTAGTGATACAGAATTCATTATTAAAGTAAGATTAGTGGGAACAGGTATGGAGAACAACTTGTTAGTAATTTACATCAATAGATTTAGGAATTCTGGAATACATTTAGATCTTTAGGAGTTTCCAAAATACAGCACTTGAAATCCATGTTATCTTAAGATGCTGTTTTGAAACACCCTTCCAAGTAATGCATGAATATATTTCAGTGAGAGTTTGGGGGCAGAAGGGGAACAACACCTCATACTTCTGCAGATAATTAGACTAGGCTTCATTAACTGACTGTAATAAAAACCTGGTGTTTGTCATGCCCCAGGAATGCAGAAGCTTTTTTCAGTTTCAAGGTATTTTTAGTTATTCTCATAACATAAATAATTATGTTAAAAATACAATAAATTTGAAGTATACGTGCTGTGATTACAAGGAAGAAAAACACTCTATAGTACAGAGTCCATTTGCAGTTAATTCTAGCTTTTACATTTTCTTTATAAGCTGAATGTTCTGCTTCTCAACAGTAGAAATAGTTAACAAATCTGTAGTACTGCATTGAAGTTGGAAATCAGGTTTCTAGATATTTTCAAACATGTATTTTTATTAAAAATATATCTAAAATATTAAGTTTCAATATTAAGACAGCTCACAATGTTTAAAGTCATAGAATTGCAGAATAATTGAGTTTGAAAAGGACCTCAGGATGTCTCAAGTCCAACCTTCTCTCAGCCCTGAGATCAGACAAGGTTTCTTCAGGCTTTATGTGGTTGGATCTTAGGAACCTACAAGATGGAGACTACAGAACTTCTCTGGGGAGCATTTTCTACTTCCCGACTGTCCTCAAGGTGAAAAAGCTTTTTCTTTTTGTCAAGTTGAAACTTCTAAATCTCTAGGTACATATTTTTCATGATTGTTCTTTGGCTGTCTGTGTTATTCTCTTCAGTTTAGCTCCATGTGCAGTTGTGCCAAATCTTCTGAAGTAAGATCTGCTTTGCTTGAAGCTGTAAATGATTTAAGTCTTACTATGATTCAGTATGAGAATAAAGTTTATATATTTCTAATGGATAGTCAGACTTTTCAGGAACAATGCAGCTGTGGGTTCAAAAAAATCAAGTTTAATGCTTCACTGTTTCACTTCACGGAAATAAATGAGCAGATTAACATTTATTTTAGTAAAGGCTAAGTTAGATGGCATTTTTATGAAAAAATTTTTAAAAGCCAATTCTTCATTCAACCATGAGTTGTATTTTGGTCTGTGTTTCTGGTACAGTGGTTTATGTTCCAACTCCTGAAAGTTAATACTGTTTTTTTTTCTGTAGCAGTGCATCCTGGCAACATTGTTTACAATATTTGTCTCTGGAAATGAGTGCACCTAACCTAAAAGTGTGAAAAAGATAAGAAACAAATAAAGGCCCTATAAATATAAGCAATCAAGCTTTTTGTCAGTGTATTTTTGCAAACACTGCATTGAGATAGATATGTGATTATAGTCCATTGAAACCATTTTGTGGCATCAAACTGAAACTGCTCTGAAGTGTTGAATATTCAAACTAGATTTTTACCAACCTTTTTTTTAAGCTGTCGTAGTTTTCCTTAAATCGGTGCTGGCCACCATAATAACAATTAATATGTGATTGTGTGACCTGCTCTACAGATTTCTGAGAAGCTACCTGTAAAGTTTTAGTTTGAAATCTCTTCACTAATAATTTCACATGTGTATGTGATTAATACATGTTTTTCTTCGCTTCAAAATGAGGTGTGCAAATTTAGTTTTGATTATTTTTCATACACACAAAGGGGACCATGGTGTTTGCTGGGTAGTAATCTCGTGGTCCAGGTAATTTTTGTCAGGAGGCCTATTTTGTCAACCTACGTAATTGTAAAGATTCCAAGGTGCAGAATTTGTGATGGAAGTTCATAAGTCAGAATTTCATTCTGACTCTTTATTCTGTGTGTTAACATCTCATTCTCCTGCTGGGTCTGATGAGTCTCCCATTTTCAATCTGTATGTTCCAGGTATTTCTGCATACATAGCCACCAGCTTTGGGAGTATGTTGGCATAGTTCAGAGTCTGTTTATAGCCACAAATACCTGCCAGCAGAATTTCTAGAGGTGTCTCTGGTTAGGCAGTCTAAATTCACTGCTCAGCAGATGGCACTGGAAGAGCACATCAGTGGGAGACTTCAGTGATGCTGTAATTAGTACAAAATACTAGCGAAACTATCGCAGTGCTGAGGGTTGTGAAGAAGTTAAGTAGCTCATTTTAATGTATTCCAGGAAGGGTGCATGCTGGACTCTTCTGTTTCAGCTCTTCTAGATGTGGACAGTGGAAAAAATTCTACCCTTGCAAGTGTATGAATTTATCATATATTGAGGTCTGATTACACAATGCTTTTAAACACATTAATATGCAATGCAGAATTACTGGTATTTTTTTAAGTATGTGCAAAGAAAGAAGAGTATCTGGATCAATTAGGGTATTTGACTTCAGGATATATTTGTTTTCTCCTGTCTTGGATAAAATATGTGTCAGAGGTGTTATAAAGTAGGGTGGTTTTCATGTGGAAGACCTATTCAGAGGCTTGCTCTCATCTGTAGGTGTGTTCAGTTTACTTGAGAGAGCTTTGACCCGGACCATCATTCACTAGATTTTACTGTCTTTTCCTGGATGAATAAGCTAGATTTCTGGATACATGCATGTTGTTTGTGGTTTATGTTTGAACTTGTAACCTTTATTATTTCTTTATATGAAATGTTACAATTTTAGAAGTCATGAGTCGTGCATTTGGACAATCATACATTTTGCTTGATAAAGACACTGGCTACTAAGGTAGGCTGATAGATATAAAACACTTTTTCGCTCAGGCAGGCTCAGTAGTCAGTCTGAAAGTACAAAATTTTGCCTTCTTTATATGCTGCCATAGAGATTTATCTGTTGAGATTATTTTTAGATTTTGGATTTTCATTTGTAGAAAAACCAGCAAAAAACCAAAACCCCAAAAAACCCAAACCCCAACATTTTTTAGTTTTTTAGTTATGGAGAAGCTGAAGATACATAGTTCCTTCAGTCAAATTTTAGGTAACGTTCTTCTGAAACACACCAATAAAATAAAAAAAAAAAATAAAAAAAAATTGTGACGTAGACAGCTTGGAGCTCTATACATGTTCTCTCCTCAGTCAGCAATGTGGTAATGTTCTTTTTGTTTTTCTCTGTAGCTTAGAAGGCAGATTTTTTTTTTTCATGCTTGCTTTCTTAGGATTGGGAATTGCAAACAGTATGATGTACTTCCCACATGGATAAGGAAAGGTATCTTGTGAAGGGGAAATAGTATCAGCTTGTGGATGTCTGTCGGAAGCAGTTAGATTTCACAAGTGGGGCTAATATGAGGGTTCCCAGGCTTCTGTTACTAAATACACAAAAGCACAGTTAAATTTATCAAATGAACAAACACTCTGAACTTTTCAGTTTAGGAGCAGCATAGAATCCTGAAGTTATATTTTTCACTCATTTTGTAGGTTCATTTAGTTACATACGATTAAAAAGAGTACTGTAAATTAGTAAAATGACACAATCCAAATGGTTTAGGAATAGAAGGCCAACAAGGCATTTTGAGTCTACTTTTAATTGTCATATAACTCTCCTTTTATGTGTATCTAGCTTTTGCTTAATTACTGTACTCCATCAGTTATTCTGATATACCAGATTTCAGGCATATAAAACCCACTAAATGTGTTCTGCTCATTTGGTTTTCAGTACTTCAATATTTCCCAATTATTCCAAATGTATGGAGCTCATATTTAACATCAGAATTTTAAAACACGAAATTTTATGGTTTGGTATGTATCAGTCATAAGAAAAGGAAAATAAAAGTAGTGTCTTAACCTTTGAAAATATATACAGGTATCTCAGTATCATCTTCAGATTGTGTAAGTGGAATACGTTTTTTAAGATACCAGGACTCCAGGTACCACAGGAGTCATGTTAAAAGTGGAAAATAAGCAGTGAACTTCTAATAAAATACTAGTCCTGTTTTTTAAGGCTTTAATATTAATTTATAGTAAGAGTTGGTTCTTAGACTTTTGTTTGTTTGTTCAGGAAACAAGTTTTTCGGGCACGTTTGTTCTTTGCTGATGGCAAGTAAATCAGTTTACAGACAGAAGAGAAACCTTTTCATTTCTCCCCTTTGAGAGAAAGTAAAGTGCTGTTTAGTTTGGTAATTCAGAAAAGGCAATGAGAGGAGCTGAAGATACTCTAAAGATGGACTTGGGAAATGTCGGAGAACAGGTCTTCAAGGTAGGGTGATGCAGGTAGTAAAAGGAATTTGAAGATAGGACTAGGATACAAATCCAAGTAAATCAAGCTTTAGTGCTTCTGCTGTTTATGTGAACAGTGCTCAGCCTCCCAGCAGCAGGGTTTTACTTAGAATTTTTCAAGGTATTTTGAAGTTCAGAAGCCGTAGATGCCTCACATTTTCTTCAAGTTTGCTTTGGATAGGATCCTTTAGCCTGTGTGTACTTGAGGACCACAAAAGTTGGTCTGGACAAGGTTGATAGTCAATGGACTGCTGTTTGGTTATAGTAGTCATTCTCCTTATGTGCTTTTATGCAAATTTTGAAAGGTTATTTAAGAAAATCATATTGTTTAGTTGATTAAACTTATTTTAGTTCATTGTACTATTTTTCTCAGTTGCTTGTATTGTGATACCATGGGAGAAGAGTTGAGAAGTGTATACATAAGGGCTGTTTTCACTTTCCCTTCAGTCCCCTACACTTGGAAGATTACTTGAAAGATTTTTAGATTCCTCCAGCTTGCCATGCTTAACCTGGAGCCGGGCTTACTGCTGCACTTTGTGCTGTTAGCATAACATGTATTTGGAGTTAAATGGCTATATGTTAAAATGGCTACTACTAACTGTAGTACCTACTTCCGTGGCAGCAGCAACTCCCCTCTGTTCTCTTTCCCTTATTGTTCTTCCCCTCTCTGCAGAGCTGCTTGCTTTGGAAGGTCTCATTGACATTAAAAATTAAAAAAAAAAATCCCAAACATCCAACCCAAAAAACCAAACCCCAAACAAAAAAACCAAGCTGAATTTATGGAGGGGGTGGGTACATGACTCGAGAAGATGCCAAGTGGGAGGAGTTGACTGGGACTTGAGCAGATGCATCCACTTAATTTTGGCAGAAGTACTGGAGGAAGAAAAGCCCTAATAGTACTAGGGAAGGAGAGCCTGTGATATGACCTCCTCTATACCTAAAAGAGAGGTTGGAAATCACTTTTCTTTCATAGAAGTTCAGGAGCAGACTTCTATGGTTTGCTCTAAACAGATGTTTGCTGTTAATTTCTCTCTATTTTGTGACTGGAGTTAGTTTTCCTGTAATTATGTAACTATTTGAATAGTGCTCAACTTTCCTGTGTAAAGAAAGTATGACCTTGTGAGACCACTTTTTTAGGGCTAATCACAGTTTAACCTGTATGTAGGAATTCTGTTGGATAGAATATCTTCTAGTTTTATTTTCTATAATTATTTTTGTAGGGATATTTTTAGGAGCCTTCTGAAAGAGAGGGGTGTTTTTGTGCTTGAAAATTTTATATATGTGCATTATATATATATATGCCTATGAGTGTGGTGTAGTGTGTGTGTGTATTTTAAAAATGGCATGCTAAAAGCAGAAAAAAGTTGCGGAAATCTCCAAGGCAGACGTAGTAGATTAATTCTTTTAAGCCTGATTGGTTTCCAAATCAGCTCTGTATTTCCTTTTATTTGATGCGTGTTACTTAAGTACTGCAATTTCTGTTCTGTTTGGAGAGGGGGAAACCCTTATGGATAATTTTAAAAATATTTCTTTTGTGAAGTTAATTGTTTTTTATTTGTTTCCAGGAAATGGCTCTTGAAGTTAAATGAGGCTGGATAAAACACATAAATGAAGCAGAAGCTGCTCTGCATGTGTTAGGGCTATATCACCACAAGCACTGCTGATCAGCCAGACTTGGTAACTTGTCATAATGAAGAAAATTAGTCTCAAAACAATTCGCAAGTCCTTTAACTTAAATAAAAGTAAAGATGAAAGCGACTTTGTAGTGGTTCAGCAGCCATCGTTAAGTGAATTTGGAAAAGATGACTCCTTATTTGGCAGCTGCTATGGTAAAGATTTGGCTAGCTGTGAAGTCAATAGTGAAGATGAAAAAGGAGGCAAAAATAGATCAAAAAGTGAAAGCTTAATGGGTACGTTAAAAAGGAGGCTTTCAGCAAAACAAAAACAGAAAGGCAAAGGCAGCACACCATCTGTAAGCTCTGCAGATGATGACACCTTTTCTTCCTCATCTGCTCCAATAACCTTCAAAGATGTGCGAGCTCAAAGACCTCTGAGATCCACTTCCCTCCGTAATCACCATTACAGTCCAACTCCGTGGCCCCTTCGACCTACAAATTCAGAAGAGACTTGCATCAAAATGGAAGTGAAAGTCAAGGCCTTGGTCCATTCCTCTAACCCAAGCCCAGCACTGAATGGTGTTCGAAAGGACTTCCATGACTTGCAGTCAGACAACGTGTTCCAGGAACAAAACAATGCATTAAAAAATACGGAATCTCAGAATGGGGACTTGCATCTTCATATTGATGAACATGTGCCTGTAGTTATTGGATTAATGCCTCAGGACTACATTCAGTATACTGTGCCTTTAGATGAGGGAATGTATCCTTTGGAAGGATCACGTAGTTACTGTCTGGATAGTTCCTCACCCATGGAAGTTTCAACTGTTTCTTCTCAAGTCGGGGGAAATGCTTTCCATGAAGAAGAGAGCCAGGTGGATCAGGATGTAGTCGTTGCACCAGATATCTTTGTGGACCAGACGGTGAATGGTTTGTTAATTGGTACCACAGGAGTCATGTTGCAAAGCCCAAGAGTTAATCACAGTGATGTCCCTCCACTCTCACCTTTGCTACCTCCAATGCAGAATAATCAAATCCAAAGGAACTTCAATGGATTGAATGGCACAGATGCCCATGTGGCTGAAAGTATGCGCTGCCATTTGAATTTTGATCCTAACACTGCCCCTGGAGTTGGAAGAGTTTATGATTCTGTACAGAACAGTGGTCCTATGGTTGTGACAAGTCTCACAGAAGAACTGAAAAAACTCGCAAAACAAGGATGGTACTGGGGCCCCATTACACGTTGGGAGGCAGAGGGAAAATTAGCTAATGTGCCTGATGGCTCGTTTCTTGTTCGAGATAGTTCTGATGATCGTTATCTTTTAAGTTTGAGTTTTCGTTCCCATGGAAAAACTCTTCACACTAGAATTGAACACTCAAATGGTAGGTTTAGCTTTTATGAACAACCAGATGTGGAGGGACATACATCTATAGTTGACTTAATTGAACATTCAATCAGGGACTCTGAAAATGGAGCTTTCTGCTATTCGAGATCCCGGCTGCCTGGATCAGCAACTTACCCAGTGAGACTGACAAATCCCGTATCTCGGTTTATGCAGGTGCGTTCTTTACAATACCTGTGTCGTTTTGTAATACGTCAGTACACCAGAATAGACCTGATTCAGAAACTGCCTTTGCCAAACAAAATGAAGGATTATTTACAGGAAAAGCACTACTGAAAGCTTATGGGAATCTTGCATCTTGCACTTTGGGAACAACAACAACAAAAAGAGATTGAATTACAGTTTACAGACTTTCATTATTATCAAAATCTTTTGCTGCCATAAAAATATTTCATTTTTGTGTGTAAAAGAAAAGTAATGCATTTGGATTTATGTTTGTTTTGGGGTTTTTTTGTGTATTTTGGGGGGCTTTTTTTTTTTTGAAAGAATGATCTCAAGTTTATTTTTAGAAGTGTGAAATAGCTATCTTTCATCAATGTGCAGATTAATCACAATGTGAATGATCAAATTCTCCTTAATTTCCCCCAAGTCCTTTGCTGCTATCCACTGTGATTTTTATGCATTGAAAGCACATTTCATGTGTATTCAACCATAAGTAAAAGTCAAATGAAACTTGTTGAATGGATTTTTTTTTTCCTTTAAAATAGCCTGTTTGAGAAAAATGATCGTGGATAAAAAACGTATTGGTATTCTAAATTACAGAATTTACATCTATGTTAAAAACGATTTCCTAGTATCCTAATTATAAATTTCTATAGAGATATGCCCTAATGTAGAACTTTACAGACAGAGCTGTGTGATAAGAACAGGTTATGCGGCATATCTTTGGAAAATAACCCCGCCTTTCTCCTAAGCCTTGTATTGTCTGTACTCTATTTTGTGTTTGAGAAGGTTGGTTCAACCACCTTCTTGTCTTGGTATTTCGTCCCTTTAAAAATGGCCTTTAAAAAAGAGAAGTCTGTGAAAGTTGATATGTAGTACCTATAAGGAAATTGTGGTATTGGGGTCTTGTCAAATATTACCCTTTAAAATCATGTCATCAGTTAAATAAATGAACACCTACCAGGTCCCCTCCCCCTCTTTCTGTCCTTTTCCCTCCTACCTCCTCCTGGGGGACTGGGCGGGGAGGGGGGGTGGAATATCCTGGATTTGTAGGAAGACTCTAGGAATTGTTATTATGGAAACATTAATTGATAAGCCATTTTAGAGATGGGGTAAAACTTCTGATAGGATGAATTCTATAATATATATTCAAACTACTTGAAATTTTATAATTTTCTGCATTTTTTTCGCTTCAGAAATGCAGTAATACACTAATGTTCTTTCAGTTGTTTTCTCCTTTTTTGGATATCCTTTGGGGAGGAAGGAACAGGACTGGTCACATTTTTGATGGAAGATGCTTAAAATGCATTTCTAAAGGTCTATTCTCATAGCCTTTCAAGTTATGGGGAAAAGAGGTTTGGATATACATTGACCGCAGAAAATGTTTCAGTTTACTGTCATGAAATATGTTTTGACATATGAAATATTGAATCAATTAAGTAAATGTTTATATCTGTCAAAGATTCTGGCATTTGAAAAGCTTACAGTTATTCTAACCTTCTGTAGGAAAAAAAAAAAGACTTTCAGTGGGGAGTACAGATTCTACACCGTAATATTTTCTTCATGCAAGGTTAATCCATGGCATTTTCCTGGTTTGTTTCAGATTATATCCCCCCCCCGCCCCATGGTTCTATCATTTTTATGAGTTATTTGCTAAAGGGGTCATGGCTGGCTTGGGAAGGAGGCTTGCTTTGCCTGCCTCTGACCCCCTGTTTTGTATTTTAGAATGTCATCTTCCCCATCTCTGGTAGGAGTTGATAGTTGGTAAACATCAGCTTAGAAAACGGTTGTTCATCTCTGATACAGCTGTCTTGTTTAGGTCATTTTCTTGTTTAATCTAGCCTTTTGTCCCCGTAAATGAGTCTTTAGTAATGAATACAGTATTGCTGCAAGGTGGTGCGATAGCACTACATCTTGGGTTGCCTGAATTGATAGACTAAATT